>OMKL01136812.1:19084-34110 GCA_900302295.1 Parasudis fraserbrunneri
AACTATGTGTCTTTTTTAATAATATCTAGTAGTCTAACTGTTCTAGAAAAGCAATTACCCCCTCGAGGAAGGGGTAAATGGGTGGATTTACGCCCGGTTGTAAGTCTAAATCAGACTATACAACTGGGCGTAAATCCACCCATTTACCCCTTCCTCGAGGGGTTAATTGCAAATCCAAATCTTCTTGGACACCTATCCGTAAACAAGGAGATGCTTTCTATTCAGCATAGTACATTATTTGATGGAAAGGAATGCACAGTGAAATGCAAACCAGAAAAGACCCTTCACAGTTGGATCTGGAAACACAACTGGATGTGCTTTAATTCAGTGTGGTGGGAATTCATGCAAAGGCTACACTGACTATCATGGGCTTAAAGGCCCAATCAGTGATCCAAACAAATATAAATGGTTAGCCCCACCACCAAAAATAAGACATAGGAATGGAGACCTGCAGTAATTCTCTAGCTGACTGACTGAGCTCTTACAAGGAATAACACTAGACAACAGGGAAATATGAGTTCTTAGTTGTATTTGCAGTATTTTCCGAGTAAAAGGTTTGTTTACATTGGTAATGTTTCTAAACACTGGGGTAAAACAGATCTATATTCCAATTTACAATGGGTTAAGAAAGGTCCAAATAGCTTAAGATCACACTCGTCAAGAATGCATGTGAATATAACCCACATTTGGTCAAAATAAAGTCTGGATTGGGGATTTATTTTGGGGATCCTTGAGATTGAAGTTTATAGCTGATTATGTAACTCGCCACTAAAAAAGTTCTAGCTAAGAAGTATTTGGGTCACATATGAATCACTGGACGTGACATTCACTAGTGTCCTTAGGTCAAGTCTATCCAGCCACATTTGCACTGCCACTCAATATAAGAACCTAGTAAGGCCTAACCACAACACAAGATCTGGCTAATCATCTAGGCTATCATAATTGTATATATGCGTGAACCCTATAAACACCACAGTAATTATCTCCATCTATACGTCTTGATGACATTGAAGACCGTTCTCTTTTCAATGCGACTCCCATCAATGGCATGCACAGACTCTAAGAGACAGGGGCAAAAAACTTTAAAGGGGCACCTCCTCTGCACGCACCAATGTGGGACCCCACCTGTGTTGGGGAAATAGCTTTGAGCTGCTCAAGTGCCCCTATGGTAGAAAAGACACGCTTAGTTCCTTGTGACTTTAGGGCAAAAATGAAGCATGGAAGTATCCTATTAGGATGTCCCTTTGGCTGAAAAAAATTGAAGGTCTCATGTGTGACTAGGGCCCCTATGGTAGAAAAAACATGCTTCATTTTTGCCCTAAGGTCACAGCAGAGGGGCACTTGGGCAAAGATTAAGCATGGAAATAAAAAAAATAAAAAATAAAATAAAAAGGGCACTTCGGCACTTGGAGCAAAAAGTGCAGGGCTGGTCCCCCCGAGCACACCACTCATACCCATAGAAAAGCGAGCTGCAAGCTGAAGCCAAAAGTCTACAATTTCATGAGAACTATTTGACTTTTTGATCAGTTTGACTGTTATGTTTGTGTATTCATGTTTAGGACAATGATTCTGCAAGTCTTCTGTGCCCATAGCATCTTGATTTCAATAGGTTCGAGCAGCAAGACCAATGTGCTCACACTGACCTATTTAACATCATACTAGTACATCAAACTTAAAAGGGATGCCTCCTCATCTTAGTAAGCCATTCTGATTTGTCACAACCTGAGTCATTAAAGTTAATTCAAAAAGCACTTGCACCAGTGTTTCAGTTTTTGAGATACTGGAATTAGAGATTATTAGCATTGACAATGTTAGTAGAAGTCAGTGGGAGCCCAGACTAGATTTGTGAAATCATAATTAGGCCATTTTATAATGTTACAATTAAAGGCACAATCTGTAATCCATATATAAACAAAAAGGTAGCCCCGCCACCAGTCCAAAACATAGGATTGGAGACAGGTTATCATTCCCAAATTGATTGACAGGTCGCTGAATCCAAGGAATAAGACTAGACACCAAACAACAACAACAACAACAACAACAACAAAATATGAGCTTTTAATGTCTTCTCATGCTATAAAAGGTTTGTTTATTTTGGTAATGTTTGTAAATATTAGAGTAAAACAGACCTATATTTTCAGTTACGATTGTTTGAAAAAGCTACACATGAATGCTTATTTCCATCCGCAATTCAAACTCTTCAGTTATGTATATATGAATATATCACAAACGAGGGAAACTGGTTGGAAGGTAGTGCCTGTGATTTTGTGAAGACAAGCCTTGAGACCCCATTGACTTCCAATAGCATTGCTAACAAATGCGACCAATTTCTACTTCCAATATCTAAAAAGCCAAAACACTGGCATATATGCTTTTGGATGGGCTGAAATGATGCCCTGTTTTGAACAAATCAAATAAGCTTCTTTAAATGGGAGGGATATCCCTTTTACCGGTTTTTCCTTTTGCTCTGTTCAAAGGACACAACTAGGCTTTCCCAGCAAACATTTTGATGTCCATTAGCTGTCTATTGGTTATCGGACCAGGGCGTTCAAACAACAGCCCAAAAAGGGATACAAATGAAAGTTTAGACCAATGTTGTTTCAGCGGTTTAGTGAGATAAGATGAGGATTTCATGCAGGTTGAAAATTCAACTGCTTAGAAGAATCGGTTAACACACTCAAAACAGCATTTGTTTTCGGTCTCAGTATATCTTTGAGACAACCTCAAATCGCACAGTGGTCTATTTTAACATACCAAATATTTATCAAAATATCTAGCTAAATAAAAAATGTATCACTGTCATCTCAGTCAAATGTCTTTTCTACAAGCACCTCTTCACTAGAATTCTCTCTCTGCATCTGAGCATGTTCACTGAATCAGAGGATCAGAACGAAAAACACCCTAAGCCGCGTGTACATGAGAGAGTGGTTGGGGCAGAGGGGGAGAAAGAGAGAGAGAGCTTGACCTGAACTGTGGCATTTGTCAGCTGTGGCTGATTGGGTTTTCTCAGCTGAGCCCTGACACTGCTGCTAACATGTCTTTGAGCTTGGCTGAACGACTCCTCTTGTTCGACTGTGATTAATTGGATGCCTTTGGGATAGGGACAAACTGGTCAGTGACAGTGCTCCTTCCCCGGAGACAGACAGTGGCTGCATGCGTGCAGTTAGTGAGAATGCAATGTGTGGCTGCATGTCAGTCTCGTCTTGCTTGGCCAAATAGCAAACATTGGAAATAACATTACTTCACCTATAAATACAACACTGCTTAACTTATACAATCTTGTCGTAACTAAGTTACGACAAGTTGGTTGGGGAAAAAAACATGTTCTGCCTGCACCCTGCACATACTGAGCTGGTGATACATGATTTACCACATTTTTACATTTTCTATGTACAGCACAACCTTCCATTCCCTGCATCGGCTTGCCCAAATTCCCTGTCTCACTGCCTCAACTGAGACATTTTTGTTTTTTTTTAACCCTTTTAATCCTGTACTGTAGTGTACCTTTGCCTAAAGAACACTATTTAAAATCAGTGGAGAGATTCCAAAGTGTCAGAAGATATCAAATATGCCATGCTAGCTATTAGGGAAATGTAGATTATAATGGACCTAACACCCTTATTTTTCATGATGATATAATGGCACTTCGATAACAAATGGGCTTCTCAGGTATGAATATAAAGCTCATTTCAGACATGCTATTGCTCAAATGAAGCAGTAGAATCAGCAGATGAAGATATATGCAGGATTTTGACTTAAGACAGGCCTACTGATAAAAACAACCTCTGAATCTCATTAAGGGGATCCTTAAGGGGAAATAACATTAAGCGAAGGCCTCAGAGGTTTTATTGTCTTTTTTTCTTTTTTTTTCTTTTTTCTTTTTTTTTACAGTGTAGAACTGTCATTCATAGCCAATGAGTGGCTGGAGTCAGGGGAGACAACAGGCCAATCAGAACCTAACGTGCCATGTGGGCGACTGTATCCATGTGTGACAGCAGTGGCAAGGCACCGCATGAATGAACAAGTGAGTGGTGACACGATTATATTGTCAGAGCATCCACATCATATAAAGCAGGTTGCTTTTTAAACAATCAACTTACACACCAGAATGCTCTCTGGACTAGCCTAATAATATCCATCTGTTGCTTCTGTTTTACTAAATGTTTGCTCCATCTGTTATCAGTAATTAACTCACTACATGGCACAAATATGTTTTGTGGAGGATTCCAGATTGAGAATTTGTATTTCAGTGAAATTAAATTAAGATGAGATTGCCCTGTGTGTGCATGCTATAATGCAGCCAGAATTGAGTCATATTATGTTACTGCCATTGCAGATTGTTGTCCCTGCCTTATCTATGCACTGTATGTCACATGTAACATGTTGTGTGTCACGTCCCCTGCAAGGCCTCCAGAGGCTCCAAGAGGTCATGGGAGAGAGGTGAACCGTGTGCGGGCTCCATGTGTGTAAGTGCCTCCTCATCTGCCAGCTGACAAGTAAATGCCATCACGAAGTAGTTTTTTTTTTATTTTTTTTATTTTTTAGTTTTTTTTTACACAATGTTCTAACAGCGTGTCACAGAATGAAGCAGCTACACAGTGTGTGGGATATGTACCAGCAGGGGGGGGAGGCTGCTCTCAGGTATAAAATGTCCGATTGGGGCCCTTCACAACCGATGCATTTCCACAGAGAGCACAGATGCTTAGTTGAAAGATAGTAGGGCACGGAGATATATTAGAAGAGATGTTCCTGTTGATGCAGTGGTGCGGTTCATTATGACATGTCACCTCTAATGTTTTATCCCTGTGCTAGGGGCTACAACGTTAAGTTCACTTGCATCTTTTCTGAATCCTTCGCTATAGGGTTGACATCCAGTGATGTAACATATGACCTGACTCTGGGGTCTTAATGGATGATTACATGTTTAAAACCCAGGCATCTATAATGTATCTAAAATGCCCAACTAAAAGATACAGCAAAATTAATCTATTATTTTGCCATCCTGATGACAATAGAGGTGACACTGCCTTGTTATTCATGGTTGACACAAATCTATATCTACAAAACAAATGTAAATATATTATCTTGGATCTGTTATGTGTAGGGCTGAATCTCTCTAACCCTTCATACTGTAGCTTGTGTATTTCTCTCATTTAATATTTGAATGCTGGCATATTAGCAGTTGAACTTAACGGTCAACAGTTTTGCCGCCATAAAATGCACATCAAGAAAACGGGGGAATTTGAAGTCCATTCATCCACATCAAATGAGCCGTGGGTTAGAAATTAATTTGCACGGAAGCAGAGTGGCAGGGCTTTCATCAGTAGGATCGGTTAAAAGTTCAATCAGTAGACCTGTCAGTATACAGTAGATGACTTAAACAGTCAGTTTCATCGGAAACACTGACGCAACCACATTTATGTCACTTGAGTGTAAATCTCTTTGAGTGTAATGATTTTGATGCAGTGCAATGCAAGTGCAATGTGAGACTTAAATGCAATACCAAAATGAAAAGCAGGGTCTGTCCTTGGTGATATATCTAAATCCAAATCCAACCAATTGGACTCTTAGAATCTTGCTCTAAATTCCATTGTTGTGGAGGCCATTTCACCAAAGTAATCAATGAGCTAAAAACACCAAAGCACACATGATGTGTGAGTTCTTCTAAACACTTAGCTAGCAGCACCTCTCATCAAGATAGACATTAAATGTCTCCAACTTACATTACAATGTAGCATCGCTTAGCCTATATATAATTTTGTCTTATATGCATTATGAAATATCAAGGGTTTGACAATTACTTTTTCAATCAAGTATACTGTAATGTTTTGGCTAATATGCTCCTTTAACACAGAAGGGAAAAGCTTGTCCAAGGGAAGCAACAGTTGTGATTGGAGGATCAAGAAAAGGGGGCGGAGTTTGACATAGGTCAATTATAGATCTCATGTGAATTTAACGCTAGAGTAAATCAAACATCTTATCTGCCTGTTGAACTCATGGAACCAAGCACACAAACCCCTCCTTTTGGTGACCTTGTGCTGTTGTTTTGTTTTTCAATTATTTATTTATTTATTTACTTATTGTCAACTCCATACGTCAATGAAGAAGCAGCATTCACTGGAGTGGAAGTGAATCTGCAGAAAGAAAACAATGAAGGAGTTCACTTGGACAGAAGTAACATGCTAATGAAAAAACCTTAGGAAAGCTTATGGAAACTGCTTTAAATATGGCTGGGATTTAAACCCTGGCTTCCCATCGGAGAGCCCAAAGAACTACAGGTCAGGCCAAAATTATGCCTTCTCTTGAAAGCCTACTCTACTAGCCTCTACTATGTACAAACTCATTTGACCTTGGGCCGTGGAAAAACAGGTTCCGATCCCACTGTTGACATCACTGTAACTCATTGGGTGGAGCATGGCACTAACTGGCCCTAACCTGTTTGATTTCCACTGGAGCCATCCACATTAAATATGTATAATCTCATGATACTGTAAGGCACTTTGGATAAATGTTTCCATTGAAAGGCATGTTATGGTACAATGTGTAGATCCCCGGTCACCCACATAGGAATCCAAACAGCTACCAAAAAACCCTGACGAAAATATATAATCTGTGCCCTTCTCTGTCACAGGGAAGGCTGTTTTGTTCTCTTCATCTTGACATGTATTTCAAGCTTATGGTGTCTTAAAATCTTATTTTCAGAAAGCAAGTAATACAATCTGCCAATGGGGTGATATAATTTCACTTGTTTCAGTTGACCTGAACTTTCTTTTCATTTCTTGAAACAAGATTAGTTATATTGGAACTATATTGGAAGATAAATTCTATCACCCCATTGGCCGATTCTTTCACTTGTTTTAAGAAAATAAGATTTGAAGACTCAATAAAAGATTACATGACTTGTTATGTTTTTTCAATGTATATAGATACATTTGAAGACATATGGGCTCTTGTGACTTTAAATTTGTTACTAGCTTCGATCCAGCATATATACTAGTTGCACTATAAATTGCACCCAGACAGCACTGAGCTGCATTATGACTCACTATCACAGTCAAGAGTAATCACACACACACACACACACACACACACACACACACACACACACACACACAGAAATGCAATCCCAAAACCAAGTTACATGTGCCACATGCACACACACACACATTTGACCGCGCACACACAGGCACACACAGGTACGTACATACATATACACAAATGCATTCCCCAAACCATGTGTATAATTGAATATAATTGTTGATTCTTTTAGATATATGGGGCTGTTGACATAATAAGCAGTACATAGTTTGGCGCACATAGTCATTGTGTAGTGTGATGTGTGCCCGGTGCCAGTAAAATGGCAGTTGTTGAGCCTGCGTAGCCCAAGGTTGGGTGCTACACAGTGGTGGTGAAGGAGGCAGCGCTTTGAGTTTCTAGAAAAAAAAGCGCTATATAAATGCAATGATCAATTCAATTCAATTCTCCCAGAAACCAGACAGACTTGAATCTGTGATGCCATCAAGATATTGAGTTTGGAGCTGCTCCATAGCACAGTATGCAAACAAAAATCTGAACCATCCACAACAGAATACAACAGTATTTTTGATGCTTGATTCTTCTCTTAGACCGATATGTGAATGGGCCCCAGTGCGTTGTAATACACTGTTGTTTTTGAAGAAACAAAATAGTTGATATGGCATTGGTCTGAGAGAAAAATCAAGCATCAGAAATACATGAGGACAGGGTCCCCGTGAGCTGCCTATCTGAAGCTGCCTGGCTAGTTTGGAACACAGTCAGAACTCCAAACCACGGGACTCAGTAAGTCACCTAATGGCTATGCATCATTCACTCTACCGGCAAATATTTCATACCACTTGATGTAAAAAATCTGAACTATCCTCAGGTTTAGAGTACATCCTCTGGTACATCCTCTGATAATACTAAAGAATATTAAAGAATAAAGGTCATTTGGTTATAAAAACTCCAATATTTTGTGGGTTTACAAAAACAAACTCCCATTTTATGGTCATCACTTGTTGGCCAAGCTGTAATGACAGAACTCCAATTCTCACCAAAAAAGTTGTTTATAAACCTAACCCTTACCCTTTTCTTAACCCTAACCTTAACCACAGTGGAGACCTCATGCCCCACCCTAACTTAAAACGGAGTGATAACTATATATTTCTTTCCTATGGAGCAGCTCCAGGTTTTATGACATCACAAGTTTGAGTCTTAGTTCTCTAATTTGATGATGATGATTGATGGCATGCAATAAACCAGCAAACACATAACATAACTATCAGGATGACACAATAAAAAGCACATGACATTTAATTAGTGGTTCTTAAATTGTTTGACAAGCAGAAAATGCTGAGTTGTTTGTCTTTGCAAATATTGATTGGACTGTCCTAGACCAAAGGACATTACAGTATACTTAATGGGAAGAAATTGGTGTAATGATATCTCCAAGACAGTGTCTGTCAAACATAGGTCTGGGGACCATTGTAGATCCATAGGATTCTGCAAAGTGGTCCCTGGGCTTGTTAGTTGACATATTTAAGGACCATTCTCTGGAAAAGATTGAGAAATGCTGTTCTAATCTCCCCTCAGATGTCCTTATGGTGTGTACTTAATAAATGTGTGTTTTCTTTTCATCTGCTTATAAGAGGCATCTAAGGACAGGCCTGTCATTTGGTGATCTTCACTAGCAGAAATGAGTGTGCATTTCAGCAGTGGCTCTGACTAACCATTCTGTCCAACCACTCAACTTGGAATCAGTAATGCAAAAAGGCATCTGATTTGTCACATCTTAACACAGCAAAGATGAGTGGAGAAGAGGAAGAGAGGAGCCATGGGAGCCAGCCAGTTCACTGTTTTGTATGCTACACAGCAACCGCTTCCTTTTTGCTTTAAAACACAGACAGTCCCTGCAGGATTTCACTTCTGGTTTCCTGTCATTGCTGCGACCAAAAACACTTGATTTTGCTCTGGATTTTGCTGGAATGGAGTTTTCCATCTTCATTTACAATTACAACGATACAAGCAAAAATTGCACATGAAAATGTTGTGGAGTCTGCTATAGGGTAATGATTGCTTACATTATTTATTGGTTGATACCTAACAGAATAAGTTTGGTTTCTAAATTACTGACATTTTGAATTCTAATCTTACTTTTCTTCACAGGCACTTGAAACCTTGCCTTAATCTTTGTTTAACTGAATTTCTCATTCAGGGGCTCATTCCAGGGGCTCATTCCAGGGGCTCATTCCAGGCAACTTGAAACCCTGCATTCACTTAACAGAACATGGAATGTTGTAGGGTAGTGTAAATATTTGCTCAAAATCTATGCATACCCTATATAATTGGTCAACATGATGCTTTTTTTTTTAAGTGAAATATCTACATTGTCAAATGGAAGACATGGAGGAAGAGATACATTGTTGCTGTTTAATTCTAATTAGTTGAACTGCCTGATCAGATGTGTCCATCTGACTTTAAGAGTAAGTTCAGAATTTTGGATCCCTAGTCTTATTTCCTACTTATCAATGATCTTAATTGGTATACTCCTTTCTCAGCACAATCCATGCTGTTCTTCATACTAGATACCTGCAGCTCTGGCTAGTAAGTCACAAAACTAATGCAAAGTCAATTGGGCCATGCTGCAGTCTGTACAAGCCTTGAAATGCTGAAACCTACAGTGCAGTCTGCAAATCTTTTGACAGTAACAAATATTTAGTTATTTTGGCTCTGTACTCCAGCAAATTGAATTTGAAGTGGAACTATAAGTTCAAATACAGACTTGCAGAGTTCAGTTGAAGGTGTTTACATCTATATCGGGTGAACCATGTAAGAATTGTAGCCCTTTTTATATATGATCCCCCCATTTTAGGGGACCAAAGGTAAATGGAAGATTGGCTGCTCAGCTGTTTCTTGGGCAGACGTGTTTCGTTTCAGTGGCTGTCTGAAAAGTCCTCAGTACCTACACAATCAGACAGAGGCTACTAAGCCTTCTACCCACACTCTATGCTTTTAGAACCTACTGTTAAAAATCAGCTCCTACTGTGCAATAGGGAAATTTGTTTTTTGTCCTGCCCTGTGTCATGAAAAAAACAACAACCACATTGCATGTTATTAGTATCGACAGTAGCAAAATGCAGCATCTAACTTGGTTGGGCATTACATCATTTGTGATGAACAGACATAAGTAAACCGTTAATCTATTTACACTTGAAACCTCGGGGGGTTTCAGACATTGCAATCATTACTTCATGCAAAAGAGAGCTAACAAAAGGTATAGAATTGATTCTAGAAGTGACATTTGCATTTGGAGTCTGTCGTGGTCTCTCAACATGAGGACGAAAGTATCAATGCCAGTAAAGCCATTATTAGGCAAAACATTAGGTGTGCTGAAATCAACTGTTTGGTACCAGACGCAAGCAAAGTGGGCTCGGTGGATCACTTTTGACTTTTCCTGAATCTCACATGAGGGGACAGAGGTTTTGTGATTTTTTATTCTTTTTACTTTTTAAAGTCATGTTATTTTTTTTTTAACATTTTTTTTAATCTATTTTATGTAAAACATTTTGAATTGCCACTGTGTGTGAAAATGTGCTATATAAATAAACTTGCCTTGATTGGTACATTGTTAAGAAACAAGAATGCACTGGTGAGCTCAGCAATTGCAAACAACCTGGTAGACCACGGAAGACCAGTGCAGTGGATGGCCGAACAAGAAAAAACCCTTTTAAATTTTTCAAGACTCTCCAGGATGTAGACATTGATCAAGGCTAATAATATATTGGAGGCTAAGTCACCAGTAAGCCACCCAATGGGAGATGAGGGTACAGCACATGCTCAGATTGCACTGGTGGACCAAATCAATGGAGATACTGACACATTTTAACAGTGTGTGTGTGTATGTGTGTTATACCCCAAATTTTTCCACAGGATATGATGCAATATGATGGTAGTAACATCTCCTCCATTTACCCTCCTTGGCATAGATCAGGGAGACTTCAGGATGTAGGCGTAGGAGTCCCAAAGACTACAATCAAGAGAAGACTACACCAGCATAACCTCAGAGGGTTCACCACAAGATGCAAGCCCCTGGTAAGTCTCAAGAGTAGAATGGCCAGGTTATAGTTTTCAAAATAAATACATAAAAAACCTGAAGAGTTCTGGAACAAAGTGTCATGGACAGATGAGAAAAAAGATCAACAGGTACCAGAGAGATGGAATGAGGAAAGTGGAGAACTAGATCCGACAGTGTCGAATTACAGATGCGTGTCCCAGATTAATGTTATCATGCTAAAAGTCACGTCAGAGACAGACTTTGGTAACATGGTGTCTTACAAACAACTTATACAAAGGATACATAGGATCTATGGGGCGACAGTGGCTCAGGAGGTAGAGCTGTCGTCTGGTAATCTGAAGGTTCCCAGTTCAATTCCTGGCTCCTCCTGGCAGCGTGTTGAAGTGTCCTTGAGCAAGACACTTAACCCCTAACTGCTCCCGACGAGCAGGTTGGCACCTTGCATGGTTGCCTCCGCTGTCGGTGCGTGAATGTGTGAGTGAATGGGTGAGTGTGAGGCATAAGTTGTAAAGCACTTTGGATAAAAGCGCTATATAAATGCAGTCCATTTACCATTTACCATCCAGCATATCACCACAACAACCTGTACAAAAATGAGGTAAAATGAACTACCACTGGCCCAACCCGTTTCACAAATGCACATATGCACAATCTCAGCCTGCTCCATAGGTAGCCCCCCTAGTACACGCCCAGGGTTTTTCCTGCATAGAAGATTTGGAGGCGATTCTCGGGCCGCCTCAGGCCAAAAATGCTCAATGTCTGCAAAAACTATAACGCTATGTAATCATTACAACTCCACCAATGTGTGTTTGATTTGAATGATCTGCAATGACCATCGTAGTCCAGCATGGAACTGAAGCTCTGTCTGACTACATTGGCAGCCCCGCCAGAGGACAAAGAGGAAATAGAAACTGAACGAACGTAGGACAAACCCTGGCCTCATATCATTTCATTGTCGACTGCATTGGACATTCACAAATGTATATCACTTCATCATCCTTCATTGGTTGTTTAGCCCATTTATTTAATACATGTACTTAATGTAGCACACATCATGGTTATGCTGATGAAAAAACACGTGGGCCTGATATCATAGTCGTATATCATACACATTTCACAGTGCACTAGGCCCTGCCTTGTAGAAACACCAAAGAGGTTAGATATTAGTTACAGCTATATTCCTTTATATCACCACAACAAGCATAGTATCATGGCCAAGGCATGGTGGCGTTATTGTGCACAGTCCAAGGACAGATGTACGACTGTGAAACAGAACGGAAACACACAAAACTGGTGGCATTATCCTGCACAGTCCAAGTACAGGTGCACGACTCCACCAATCTAGCCTGCTTCTACCCCTTGACCTCAATAGGCCCCACCCCCTTGTTATCTAATGCCTAATGCTGCATGCCATTTGTACTGGGAAGTCGGAGCTTCCGAGTTCCCACACTCGGGGCAATAGCACAACCCCCGATTTCACAACTCGGGTGTGACGTCATTCCCAGCTCCGAGTTCCAACTTCAGAGGTAAATGGAACGTGCCATAACTTACATGCAGGCCCAGTCCCCTTTGTTAGTGGAACAATTTGTGGGTGCCAGAAGATTTTCATGTTCTACAAAAAAAGGGACAGCTCATGATCCAAAGCATACCATCTCATCTGTCAAACATGGTGAAGGTGGTGTTATGGCTTGGGCATGTATGGCTGCCACTGGAACTGTCTCACTTGTGTTCATAACCTCTGCCAAGGTGAAGCCAGGATGGAGGTTATGTAATCTGTCTCGTCTGATATGTCCTGCAAATGAGATATCTCGAAAAGTGATGGCCAAACTGCCATGAAATTTGCTGTGCACATTCATGAGCCCAGGATGAGGAAAGCTATTGATTTTAATGACCCCATGACCTTTCATCTAGTGCCACCATTAGGCCAAAGTTTTCGAATGAGTGCATCTCCTGATCCATTTGCCATACGGTCACAAAATTGCTGTGAACATTCATGACCCCCACAGGAGGACCCCATGACCTTTCCCCTAACGCCTTGATCAGACAAAACTTTCCTTTTTCATATGAGCCTATCTCTTGACCCATTAGTGGTACAGTCACACAATCTACTCTGAATGTTCATGACTCCTAGAGGGAGAAACCTGACCCTGTGACCTTTCCTCTAGCACCACCATATTATGCATTTATAGCCTGAGTCTGTTGAGACTGGGGGTCCATTCCAAAGCTTTAAAAATGCTTCCCTTCCTCTGTCCTCCGTCCTCGATTCCTCTGTGATGCAGAAACTGAAAAATTGTCACCATATTTAAGGCAGTTCCAAAGCTGTAGGAAACACACAGAGGAAGCCTGGGGTTTTCTTGCTTGTCTCCTCCAGTGGAGGATACATACGTTTATCCTCATGCACAAGTGTTTTTCGAAGATCACATTCATATCACGTTCTTCCCATAAACAGCATTTCAAAATGGCACGTGAGTGAACAATGATGTTCCATTTCTTCTAACCTATGTCTCTCATGTTTGTTTCCTCCACCTCTTCTCCTCGCATCTCTTCCTTGTTTCCTTGTGACGTTTCACTGAGGAATTGAGGATGAGCTGCGAGCACACATCTATAAACCTTCGGAATAGACCCTGGCAATTTCGGCAACTCTAGTTTCTGTTATTTACCCAGTATAATGTTTCATGTGAAAGTGACAGCAAAGTGGGGAGATTGTTAGGCCTTGATGGAGGTTACCACTCTACTGACTGCATTCTTCTAGTTAATGATGTCACTGCTGTCATCAGCGGCAGGATGAATGCTGATGTATACAGAAACATCTTGTCTGCTCAGATTAAAGCGAATGCATCAAAACTCATTGTATGGAGCTTCACCATGCAGCAGAACAATGATCCCAAACACGCCAAAGCAGGCGATGAGATATTTAGGGCCAAGAAGTGGAATGTTCATGCAATGTTTGTGGAATTCCAAGTCAATCACCCGACCCCAATCCAACTGATCATGCATTTCACTTCCTGAGGACCAGACTGAAGGCAAAATGCCCCCAAAACAAACAAGAACTGAAGATGGCTGCCATACAGGCCTGTCAGAGCATCACAATACAGTGTCTGGTGACATACAGTGTCTATGGGTCAAAGGATTTGCAACCAAATATTAAAGAATTAAGCCAGTGTAATTTTTTTCTTATCATTGTCAGCATAGCCTAAGACCAAAACCTACAATGCATTTCTCCTACCAAGTAGCCATCTAGCCAACAGTAGGTGTAACTCATATCCAGAAGTCATAGAACTCCATTGTTGTCAAAAAAGGGTTAAAACAAGTCAGAGCTGTACTGTTGCTTTGGTCAGCATAATTCATCATTGCAATGAACATGGGCATTGTACTTTTTCCTGGACTCGAGTGTAATGTGCAACACACATGCTCGTGGACTACGCTGTTCTGTTTACTGTATATCGATAGCTCATGAGAGCTTGTTGCCTGTTCAAATACATGTGATAATAGCAATATCCATGTTTTTCAGGATAACACATTACGCTATAACTGGAAATTGTCACAACCTCCACTTCCACCTTGTCTGCAGTCCCACCCCCCCCTCTGATTACAGGAGTGGAGTCAGGTGTGCTGGAGTCAGGCAACCAGCTGTTGGTCATAATCTCATCTCTTGCCTGCCATAAAGACCCGGTCCGGACTTCACCACTCTGCCTGATCATAGACTCTGTTATGCAGTTAGTCGTGCTTCCAGCCATTCCTAGTATTTACTGTTCTGTCAGTATTCCTGTGTCTTATACCTGTTTCCCTGTGCCTGCAGAAAACCTCAGCCTGACTCCAGCGTCTGACTCCAGACTCCTGCCTCCAGCTTGTTCTGCCCTGTTGCCCTGGGTCCCTGTCCTGGAACCACTTCAGCCTGGTTCCCTTGTCCCAGGCCCCTCGCCTTGGAAAACCT
>OMKL01136816.1:0-11273 GCA_900302295.1 Parasudis fraserbrunneri
CACTCCCCCGACCATCACCAGCCCCTCTCCCCTTCCACTCTTAAATCAAGGCCCTTCAGTTGTAAACAACAAGCAGAGGATTGGTTCATTACGAGAAGGGTTGTTTTCTCTTTCCTCTGGCCCCCATCTGATACATAATATCTGTGGCGAGCTGTCTCGTCGCTGCGCATTGCCGTCATATTTCGTCTTGACTCTCTTGACCTTCGCAGTCGGGCCGACAATGAGAGGCGGCTGTTGTGTTTTTTTTTTTGTTCTTCTCTCTTGTTTGTAGTTGTGATTGTCATTTGGCTAATGTATGCATGCATATATACACATGGGCCTTGAAGCGAAGCCTTGCAGAGCTGACAGTGGTAGTCTAGTAGTCTCACGGGGTGGAGGAGAGAAGCCTGTTTTGATGGGGATGAATATATAATTTTTTGTATTTTTTTATCCCTTTTTTCTTTTTCTCTTTCTTTCTCTGTTTCTTGTTCTAGCTGTCTGTCTTTAAGTCCTCTCTCTCTCCTTAGTTTCTTTGATCTGGTTTTGGTTTCCATGTCATACCATCTGGGTGACTTCACTCTGGTAGAGTCTTTCCTCATCCCTCTCCCCAAACGCTCAAATAAAGGCATTTTCCACAAATTCCATATGTTCATATGCTTCATTTTCCATATACATTTCACTCCCACTCACACACTATGGCGAATCGTACAGTTATGCGTCTAACAGAGAAAACTTGGAGCGGCAATAGCCCATCTGTTTATCATAGCAAAACACTGATATACTGTGTTTGAGCTTGTGTTCTATTTGAGATGGTGGTTTAGTAAGCTAGAGTAGGTATGATGATAGCGGAGAGTTTGATGTTGTGCAGAACATGCTATTTATTATGATGCACTGTACCATCCTTTGTATTCGTTGCCTATGGAGATAAGCATGCAAAAGAGGTAATGGAATGCTATGGGACAAAAAATTTATTCACAGGACATGCAATTGCTGGATCGTGAGTCATATTTGATCTGCAACGCCTAGTTTGACAGTTTGCTCTGAACTTAGTTTGATGGTACAGCGTACGATAATTATCGTACCACATTGTTTTGGTCTGAGATGCTGGTGCTCTAGTGCAACATCTTGTTGCTGAAATCTCTTCATTGTGCCTTTAACTCACTAGATTCCTCCTTACAACTGGGCATGCATCAGCCCTAGTTGTGTCCCACCTGTGAAATAATTGCAACGACAGACAATATAGGCGTATTTTCATCAGACACTACTCCATTTTCTTTTGCAAAACAGATAAAACTTGGAAACACTCAAATAAGCAAATAAGCTCAAATAAGCTCAGTTTGCTCGATATCACACAGCTCACGTCTGGATTCTAAACTCTCACTGACCTTGCATTGCAGTGAGAGGGGAGGCGTGCCAAAGTAGCATCTAAGGTACATAAGCAGCTCATGTGACCTGACCCAGCGGGCTTATGAATCTTGGTTCTGGAACTGAGACCACCCTTCTGCTTATCATCATAGCACCTCCCAAAGGTAAGTAAAATACATATTTCAGAGTTGAAAATCGGTGGCATTCCCCTTTAAATCTATACATAACAAGCTAATTGAAGCTAACTGCTAGCTTTTAGCAGATAGTGCTAGCCATCATACATTAGCCAGCCCCTGTTATCCATAACTATTAGCCTAGGCCTCTCCAAAGGCTTCAGTTTAAATGGCAAGATACTGGGAAGCATCGGGGAAAGTAAATGTGACTCATGATATGCTTTATCTGGAGGCAGGTTATAATTTAACATGGTTCAGTGTTAAAATAAGTGAAAAAGAATTGCATGAAATCGTTCAATTTAATGGCAATACTTCAAGAATCGCAATACATATCAAATCGGCACCCAAGTATGGTGATGGTATGGAATCAGGACGTCCCTGAGGATTCCCATCCCTGCCGTTAACTAGGGCTGCCCCCTCTTTGTCCATTTATTGAATAATCAATCAGTAGGGTTTGGAGTTTTTTTGGAGATTAAGTCAATTTTCATCAATGGAAAATGATAAGCACATCTCTATTGTCACAATATTCACAATATGCTTTGGAACTAGATAATCACTAGATTTAATAGGTCCTTCTGAATAATTGCATTCATTTTCAAAACAATAATGTGGCAAATGCAATTTTACAGTTTTGTTGATTACATCAACTATTTGAGTAGAATCCTATGATTATTAGTCAATGAAGAATTTATTTTGTTGAGGACAAACTTACACAATATATCGAAGTTATAACAAAATAACATTAATTTGTGAAAAGATAAAAGCCACTAACCCTTATTCAACGTACGCACTATTTCAAGGAAAATCTATTTAATTATTTATATATTTGGTTTGTTTCTCTATTTCATTATTTATTTTGTAATTAATTACTCATGAAATTCAGTCTAATTGCAGCTGAACTGAAAAGTAAACTTGAATTTTCATTTTGTCCATATCGAAATGTAGATCTCAAGTAGTATGAGAAGGAGTTCAAAATCCATTGTGTTGGATTCAAAATAGAAACCCTCTCTCTACAAGCTCCATCAAATATATCCTCACAGCTGCTGTGAAGCCTGTACCATACATATCCTCCTCTGAGCGTATGAATCGCTTTAACCTGACAAGAAAAACACCAGTACTTTTAACCTGACAAGAAAAGCACCAGTACTTTTAACCTGACAAGTATAACACCAGTACTACACTGATGGGGGACCTCCCCCTGCAAACAGCAAACAACCTCACTGTGATCGATAGGGCTCCCGGGCCCCCTGTCCTTCCAAGGGCCTTGTGGTTTCCGAGGTTTGGAAAATCCGCCACGAAGCAGGGCCCTCCCATCTTGTCTGAACCAAACATCGTCAGGGTGGCTCCCGCTCCCATGTTCTTCTCTGGCTGGAACGCCAGCATGCCGAGGATGGCAGGGTTTCCTAAGATCCGACCAGGGCCTCTCTAATTTGGGCATCCCCTCCTGCCACTTCCCCTGACCAGAAACCATTTTAAGTCGGCGGCCGCATAGGAGCTGGCATTCCCCTTTTCCTCTTTTTTTTTAATGCTCCGTTCACTTCTGTGGCTCTCTCTCTCTCTGTTACTATTTTTCTTTCTTTCTTTTTGTCTGTCTCTTTCTTAACTGACTCCTTCCATGACTGCTGACTGAGAAGGATGCAAAAAAAGTGAATTTACCTCTATGCTATATTCTCGGCCATCGTATTGGATCAGGGGTATATACATGCACATGGCCACGTGTGCACACACAGATAAGTGAAGAAACCCCCCCTATACACACAAAAACACACACACACACACACACACACACACACACACACACACACACACACACACACACACACACACACACACACACACACGCACGCATACACTATCACACCATCAGTGACAGGCATAGCAGAACATTAGCAATGTGTTAGTGCTCTCCCAGCTATATATGTGTGTGTGTGTGTGTGTGTGTGTGTGTGTGTGGTAGCAGGTTGTTCCTGTCAGTGAGAGCTGTGAGAGTGACAGACCACCCACCTGTCCTGGCTTTTCCCATTGATGTCAGTTTGGCGTCAGTAGGAGGACAGTTAATGGGATTTCACTATCTGTACCTCAGCGTAGCCACCATGTCAGCTCTGCCTCCTCCGTATAGCGTCACGCACAGCCAAGCAAGGTAAAACAGCTCCGCTGGGATTGGCAACGACTGCCTTTGAAACGCATGAAACATTTAGACGACATTACGCTGTTTCAGAGCAGGTACAGCATACTACGCCAATATCACTATGCCAATAGGGGAACCAGGAACTGACAAGAAACTGATATGTCAGGATACCATTTGTACAGTACGATGCTTATCTGTCTGGTAACCTTCCAGATCCTTTTTTTTCAAGCATTTTAAAGCAGGAATGATTTGAGACCAGATTGGCTCATAATTCATAGTGAGGTGTATATGGTCATGTGATCTGAGTACTAGTGCTAGATCAGTACTCCTATTCTTAAAATGTTTAATAAATATGGGCCCAGATCATTTCTGTTCACAGTGTCCGTCTCAGCAAACTGACAGTACTGTATACCCCTGGCCATTACAGCGTATGATTGTATCTGGTCTGGTTGAGCAGTGTGGAAGCCTGCTGCCTGCCATCAATGTGCACCTAAAGATAAGGATCTACATAGTGGAGCGAGTGTGAGTGGCTTGTCTACTGGTGTAAATCGTGAAGCATCTCAGTGTAATGCTGCCACGGTCATTTGGTGTTACACTGCCACAGAACACAGGCATGGAATCCACAGCCAGGCAAAACTAGCAGCACTGTGAATGGTGACTAATCAGTTCAAGGTGCTAAGAAGTATGTGGGAGGTGAGTGGGTCTGGAAGAAATAAGAGTACCTCATTACTGCATCTAGTCACTATTCCTTCTCCTGGCACTGTCACAACAACAACACTCCTTTTAAATCTTTGTTTCAGAATCCCTCCCTCCTCTCTTTCTCTCTCTCTCTCTTCCTCTTTCAAAGTTTACAACTGCTGTCAGAAAGTTCACACATTAGTTTGGTGGCAGCGTTGCGTTTTTTTTTTCCTCTCCCCCTTCTCTCTTCTTTCTTCTTCCTTTTTCCTTGTGTGTTGCTCCACATCAGAGATCTAGAGAGGGGCCTTTTGTGTCTGACTTTGCCCTGAAGGCGGTCGTCTTGCAAGGCAGATTAATAATTACAGAGTACACAACATCGGGGAAAACAATTTCAGGATCTTTGATGTCAAACATGAGAGAGACCAAAATTACAAAGAAAAAGGGACTGACGAGGAAAGGTCCTGAAAGTTGGTCTTTCTTTCTGCCTCTCTCTCTCTCTCTGCAGTATTTCCTGTTATTGTTGCTGTCTACTGTTTGGCAGTGCATTAAAAGCATAAAGAGGAACTTGAAAGAGGGGGGCGTCTGCCCCTTGGGGAGGGAGGGCACATATGAGAGGGGGTGCGGCGACCATCCTCTGTGACAAATGTCACTGAAGATGAAGAGAGAGTTGTATATCATGTTCCGTAAGGTTTTGATCTATATGTTTACATGCTGGGGCACATCAATAAGATCACGAGATGCCATTTTGTTGTGTATCATTGGGATAAACAGTAACCAAGGCCAAATATAGGACGACAGGGCTGTTGTGGTCCAGAGTTATGATTATGGGCTGTAATTGAAAGGTTGAGGGTGCTCTTTCCTTCGCCTCAGAATGGAACTCCCTGTAAATGAAAAAGCCATGCACCATTGAAAGAAAAATTTACAGTCCTTCCTGTCTTGTAGTTTGCTGTGCCATTCTTAAAACCAACAGTTTTTCATCTGTGTGAAATTTAACTACTGTTCCCAGACAATCCCCCAAATATTGTCGGAAATATTTATTATCGCCAAGGAATAACCTAAAATAAATGTCAACAAATCTCCACAACGGTAGCTCAAACATGGTTCTCTATGTGGGCGAGTAACATTCCTAACCTTGGTTTTATCCAAGTTTATCAGCATGTTTCATTCATGAAATCTTGATTTTCCTGTTGTCGTGATTGGACTTTGAGACCGATGGCGGTACAAAGGGTAGAAAGAAAGACAGTGAAAACACCATCGAGACTAAACCCGCTGTAGTCATGGCGTCTCCACTACAGACATTGTGGAGACGCAACGGTGCATTTGACTGGTGTCAGTTAGGTAGAGTTCTCTGTAGTGTCACATGGCCTGTTTACACAATGACAAAGGGAACTGAGACTGAGAGCCTCCATTGTACTGAAATTGTGACAGCGAGCTACGTTCAACAGATGATAGATAGTGTGTTTCCGCCAATTTCAAAACAATGCATTCGTGTGGAGAGACGGTGACAGGTTTGATGTATTTTTTGTTTACTCATAGGTTATGTTTTGGGGAAAAACACCATGAAATTCACTGAAACATCCTGTTGCTGGGATTGGTATAGAGTCAATATACAGCTTGTCATTAATGTTAACCAGAATTTTCATGTTGATAAATTGGAACATTGCAAAATACTGAAATAGAGGATTGTCAAATAATAACTCTGGCTTTGTGGGGTTGATGTTGACCCAGAACAGTTTGACAACTCTGCTGACAGTTAGTGACAAGGTTGCTGTGAGGGAACAGAGCTGACGGGGAGTCAAATGGTTTATGGGGCATCCTAATGGAAGTGTGGGCAGCTGTGTACTCAGTAGGTAGGAGAAGTGATGAAACCACATGGAACAGGTGTGTGGCTGGACAGTTTGGGAGCTGAGTGACATGCAACAGCAGGTGAGAAAAGAGGGGTTCAAAGTCTCAACTGTGAGGGTCATTTACATCACATCGTGCATCTTATGACATTTATAAGTAATCAATCAGAGACCAATTGATTTCTAATACACCTGCAAAACATTGATTCTCTATCGTTTGAAAGTTTGAAAAATACAACAGACAAATGGCAATGAATACATGGAAAAACATGCTCCACCACTGAGTTGCAGATCTACTATAAACCCCACTGCATATGAATTGAAGAGAATTGGCTTGCAGTTTAGTTTTGGTGTTTTCCCCTATATTTGGATAGATTTCCTTGTGACGTCTCTATACCGTACCTTGCCGTGTTTGTTGTGTTACCTCGGCTTTGCAGACAACCTAGCTACTCGCATAACACAACCATTAACACCTACAAGAGAAAACAGAACTGCTAGAACTTAAAGGAGACATGTTGTAGAAAGGTAGATTTCCATTTCTTTCCTGATTGTAAAGCAGCTCCAGATGCTATATAAATACTGTGAAAGTATCAAAACGCTCAGTCCACAGAGAAAGGCGCACAACCTGTATTTAGAAACTGTGTCTGTAATTCGAGCCATTTGGAGTTCCATAATTTGATGATGTCATCAAGGTAGGCTCGCTCCTCTCCTCATCCTTGACTTGTGTGTGTGTGTGTGTGTGTGAGAAACGCGCATGTACAAAATGGTGGCTTGCTCATAAACGTTCTTGTTTTCCACCAAACAGTTCACTAAAATATGTTTCTGACAACATTTTAGGCGAAAAATAGGATATGCAATTGCTGGATCTTAACTCATATTTGATCTGCAACATCTAGTTTGACAGTTTGATCTATTTTGTTTGATCGATTGAGCCAGGCGCACCGGTGTTCACGTGCAGTTCTGGAGTGCGGTGTTGAGGCGCATTACAGACACAGATACAGCCTGTTGAGAACAGGACTGAAACAGAGGGATATTTAGACGCATGCTAGAATGCATAATCTGAGTGGTATTTTCAGCAAAAAAACAAAAAAAACAAACATTCAAAGACATGTTTTGGGGACCTCAAAGACCTATATTAACTAGTTGAAAGGAGTGAAATCTGGGACCTTTCAGCCAAAATCCTAAGACTCAACACCAAATCTCCCAACCCTGTCACTCTGAAAGGGGAAGTACTTTAGGATATTGACTCCTTTACCTACCTGGGCAACATCATTACCAACCAAGGTGGCACAGAGGGAGATGTGAGGGCCAGATTACAAAAAGCTTGAACAGTAATCCAAAAACATCAGACCAAAAAACTAATTGTGGCTCTTCAATTCAAATGTCAAAGCAATGCTACAACAAAAGACCTAATAAAGCAACCCAAACAGAGTGCCTGAGAAGGATCTTCTACATCAAATGGACAACAAGGTCATCAACATGACCCTGTGGGAGCATACCAAACAGCCCCCTATTGAAGAAGAGATCCGGAGATGAAGGTGAATATGGATAGGCCACCCCCGCTTCAAAACCACCTTGAACCTCACAAGACAAGCCCTGACCTGGAACCCTCAAGGGAAAAGGGAGGTGAGAGGTTGCCCAAGACACACCTGGCGAAGTAAGCTGTAAGTAGAGGTCAAGGCGACTAAGATGTGGTGGAACAAACTGGAAGACTGTCCAGAACAAGACATGATGGAGAAGTCTGTCCAGAATAAGACATGATGGAGAAGACTGTCCAGAATAAGACATGATGGAGAAGACTACCCAGAACAGGACATCACTGAAAAGAGCATCTGATGGACTATGCTCCATAGGGAATGACAGGCCTAAGTATTAAGTAGTAGTGTGTTATGTTGCCTGTGGCGGTGTATGGTAAATTGTTGTTGTTTCATTGTGGTTTTTTTTTTTTTTTAATCAATGATACAGCATTGTTTTCACAAGTGACCAAAATGGAACCAGAAATGCTGCCATATTTCTGACTTGTGGGAAGTGGAAGGATTTACAAGCTCTATTTGTCCATCTCTGGCACCCGCCATGGACCTGAAAAGGAACGTTAGCTAACGTGAGGCATTAGTGTTGGCAAATGTGCAGTATAATAGATCACTCACAGACTTGCTCAACTAATGAAAAAAGACTGAATTATTCTCTGGTCCAATGAGAGGTGTACTGTATTTCTTCCTCAACATAAAACCTTTGATGTTTGCGATCGAAGGCTCATTTTTTTCCAAGAAGGATCATTCTCAATTTTGATTAAATGTTTTTATGCCCCTATTACATATGCTAGCTGTATTTACTCAATATCTTGTACAAGCTTTGCACAACACCTTTTACACACTTTCTGAAAAAAGTCTGGAAAGTTAATCAAATATTTTGACAGAGATGTTGATATTTTCCCCTTTTGCTTAAGTTGAAATGTCTTGTGTTGATCAATCAGATACACATTTCATTCAAAAATGTAAAACAAACAAACAGTAAATGTTCAAAGGCATATTGCTTTATGAGGGACATTTGGAATATATTTAGAGAAAAAAGTTTTTTTTAGATAATGCATCTGAAAATGAAGTGCAATAGTTCATGTGTTATATTTGGCTACATCAACTGATTAGAAAGTGTGATACTTACAAATACATTTTAAGATGCAAATAATTTTAGCATGGGTCTTTCACAACCCACACTCCAAGTGTCTATCTATGCTATTTGTTTCTCAAATAAATAAATAAATAAATAAATAAATAAATAAAAATACAAGCAACACAGAGCTTTGAGCATAGGGGTGGAGGGAGGGTGGTTATGACAAATAAAAATGAAATAAATATACGACATATCTTTTCCATTCCCAAATGCTGACATCAACAAGTGAGCTTGTTTGTTTCCGTTGGTTGTGTTTAGATTTAATGGGGGCAATGTGGAAATATGTCAGCGGTGTTACTCACCCACTGGAGCTACCCTCAGACTACTCCCCAGATCAAACTGAGGCAGGGCAGGTTGACTGGAAGCCTGACTTTTCCTTGTAAATACTGGCTGTGATCTCAGATGTCACATCCTTGTGTGGAAATTCCTACTCTCACTGTCATGGCTGACTAAGATGTTTCAGCTGTACCCCCACTGAGACATCACTGATGGGGGGTTGCCAATTCCTGGATGATGCCAGTCGATCAGATCCGTACAAAGTTCATGACAGGTAGATGTTTAGATTGATGTACAGCAACCCTTGAGTTCAACCCAGGATGCCACTAAGTTAGAGCTACCTTTTCACCTTTAAAATTCATCGCTTTAAAAAAAGAAAGAAAGAAAGTGAAGTTTAAGGGGAGAAACATGAGGGGGGAAAAGTCAAACAACAGCGAAACAAACAACAGGGATACAGCTGCATTCAATTTCCTTCAGCATGCTGTTTCTATCATGAGGTCTTTTCAGATGCATCAAGAGCAGAGGTTAGGGAATGGCTGTGAATCTAAACCAGCCTCTCCCTCTGTGCATAGGCTTAATGAGGGCTACATGGAGGAATGTCGGCTCTCACCCCACACCTTCTCCCTATGGGCTATTTGATAATGATAAGAAGGAACAATATGCTCTTTAAAGGAGCTGTGTGCAAAATGTTTCCATGTCCCCTGTGGCCAAAAAGTGAATTACACACACAATCCATCCTCAGTCATAAACTGATACAGTATGTAGCCATAATGTGAGCTTGGAAATATAAGGTTCTATCTGACATTTTGGTAAAAGTTATTCATATATGTAGCTATATAAAAAGGTCTTTACATGAAGTGAAGGTGAAGTTAGATTTTTTTTTTTTCAACATCAAATATATTATATTAATTTTGCTCTAAGGGATGTGAAAACATTAAAGCTCAATATCTCAAAACTACTGAGAATGTAGATAAAACCTTATAATTCCAAGCTCATGATAATTCTCCTCTGCGTTTACTCTGCCTTAGTCTCTCCAGGTCTTCCAGCAGAGATGAAGATACATCACAGTGCTAACTCAAAACCTTTAATCATTCCATCTCTGGGAAAACATGAAGGTCCTCCTGACATTCAAAACTCCCCGAATCAGTTCCTGATCATGTACACTGATCCACCCGCCCAGTTAGAGCAATGATAACTACACCAAAAAATGTACGATGGTGAATTTTCCTTCCTCAAGCATTTTGACATTATATGTTCCATCTGGTCCAGATAGGATTGTTTTGTATGGCCGGATGAAATTGCAAACATCTCTCCCGTATGCCTGGGCAATTATTTAAAAAAGCATCCTGTTTTGAATAACGTTCTGCTAGGATGGAAACGCTACACACTCGTAAACCACAACAGACTCCTCATACGGCCCTGCTTTCCCTATTAAAGTAGCTTTTATATCAAGTCCAGAACATGTTCCGTAAGACCATAAGGGATTACCAGTAGGGCTCAATAGGATGCAGTAGTTTGGGATGGTCAGTACTAGTACTAGTACACAGCAAACTGTCAGAGGAGATGAAAAGAGGTGAGTGTATGTCCATGGATCTCATTAGCCTGTGTCCTTATTAAGAGTCTCCTTGCCATCTTCTAGAGAAGCCTGGCTACTGCACCCTTGGAGCAGAGTCTTCCCATGTCACCCCGCTCTCTCTCTCTCTCTTTTTCTCTCTCTCTCTTGCTCTCTCTCTCTCTTGACGTGCCCTTTGAACTTCCCTCAGTCTCCAGTCTCACATCAAAGCTGTGAAAGAGGCTTCCTCTTTCCTCTTCTCAAGGTGAGGAGCTGGCTATATGGGTATGGTGTGTGTGTGTGTGTGTGTGTGTGTGTGTGTGTGTGTGTGTGTGTGTGTGTGTGTGTGTGTGTGTGGGTGGGTGTTGGGGGGGGGTGTGTGGGGTGTGTGTGTGTGGGTGTGTGGTGTGGGTGTGTGGGTGTGTGTGTGTGTCTTGTGGGTGTGTGTGTGTGTGGGGGTTGTGTGGTGTGTGTGTGTGTGTATGTGTGTGTGTGTGTGTGTGTGTGTGGAAGGTGCGGTCATATGCAATTCAGTGTGCCAGCTTTGAAGTATGAGGATGCAGAGTTTTGGGCAACATAGCTTGACATCCATTTCTCACAGTGGTAGT
>OMKL01136824.1:9524-23978 GCA_900302295.1 Parasudis fraserbrunneri
AAAAATAATCTCGCGACCCCCAGGTTAGGAACCACTGCTCTAGAGAGATACTGATTGGTCATCATTTGATGGCCAAGCTGCAGACCTCACATTGTGATATTTTTCTGATTCTGTTGCTCTACTCCTGCAGAGATGACTTCAACATCAAAGTGCTGCAGGCCTTTGTTGACCTCCATGAGTTCACTGACCTCAACCTAGTCCAGGCCCTCAGGTAAGCTGTGTCCAGTACTGTTTTCGCATCCTGTGTCATGCAGAAAATTCACTATGGCATCCTTTTTTATTTACAAGACTGAAGCCAAAATCCGATTGACATCAGGGTAAGTGGGGAAGAAATGAGGGATGGGGGTGGTTGTGACTAGGCTGAAGCTCATTCTCTCCAACCTTGACCTTAAACCCCTGACTTGTGTGTCTGCCCCCCGCAGGCAGTTCCTGTGGAGTTTCCGTCTGCCTGGTGAGGCCCAGAAGATAGACAGGATGATGGAGGCCTTCGCCCAAAGATACTGTCACTGCAACCCTGGCGTCTTCCAGAGCACTGGTAATAGGGCTAGACCCATATGTACAGCAGATGGCTTGAAATAGGCCCCAGCCAGGCTATTTTTAGATTCAGGTTTTTGGGTAAGCCATCCACTTTTTGTTGGAACTGGCCTAGTCTTTCACTGCCATGTCTTCAGTATGTGCCTGTGTTCGGACTAGGCCCATATAAAATTTTTGGCTTCGGGATTTAACTAAAACCACATTTTTATTATAACAACTCTAAAATGCTGTAACTTTAAACAAATAAGAAAATTAGTTATGTCTCACACATATATATAGCCCAAAGACATGAAGAAAATAGGCATGTTTTATCAGAGCAAAAACAAGGAATGCAGTTTTGACATCCCCCTGGCTTAAACATTTATTTTGCTATAGTGAGGAATTGTATTGGTGCTTTATCAGCGGCACTTTTTCCAATAACAACATACTGTAAAAGGCTAATGGCGGACGATATCTATCGGCTGACCTATATCTGTCTTGCCCTAACTGGTACACACATGCATGCACACAGACAGACAGACAGACAGACAGACAGACAGAGCATTGCAAACATCTCCCAGTGTGCTGAACACCACTTTAGCGTCACGATACTCTGTCGCATCGGTCCGACATTTCCTCCCGTCCCTCCTGTTCCCCAGACACGTGCTATGTGCTGTCGTTTGCCATCATCATGTTGAACACCAGCCTCCACAACCCCAACGTCAGGGACAAGCCCGGAGTGGACCGCTTCATATCCATGAACAGAGGCATCAACGAGGGCGGAGACCTGCCGGAGGAGCTGCTCAGGGTACGTGGAGGCTCACCAGACCTTTCTGTTTAGAAGTTGAGCGACTTCATGGGTGCTCAGGCGGGCGTGCAGTTGTTCAGTGTGTAAGATGACGAATCCGGTGTTGCACTCAGTGGCTACTTTCATTAGGTAGGGAGTGGAACTCGGCGTGGTCTTCTGCTGCCGTGGCCCATCCACTTCGAGGTTTTGACATGTTGTGTGTTTCGGAGATGCTCTCCTGCATACCGTGTGTAACGCGAGTAACGCATGGTTATTTGAGTTACTGTTGTCTTCCTGTCAGCTTGAACCAGTCTAGCCATTCTCCTCTGACGTCTTGTCATTAACGAGGCGTTTTCGAGAACCGCTGCCCAGTGGAGTCCCCCCCCCCCACACACCATTCTCTATAACCTCAAGAGACTGTTGTGCATGAAGGTCCCAGGAGATCAGCAGTTTCTGAGATACTCGAACCAGCCCGTCTGGCACCAACAATCATTCCACAGTCAAAGTCACTTAGATCACATCTCTTCCCCATTCTGATGTTTGGTCTGAACAACAACTGAACCTCTTGACCACATCTGCATGCTTTTATACATTGAGTTGCTGCCATGTTTTTTGGCTGATTAGATATTTGCAATAACAAGCAGGTGTATAAATATACCTAATAAAGTGGCTACTGAGTGTATGTATGTACATGTGGCATGCACAAACCAACCAAGCGCCATGATTATAAAGGTGTTCCTTCCGTGACCCCAGCGGTGACGTTCTGGGCCACAGAAACTCTTGCACCTCAAGGCAGTTGAAAGGATCCTAGGAATTAAAATATGTTGGTGTAATAGTTCTCTTGTCGTCTGGCTCTATGCTTCATCTGTTCATCATTTCCTCTATTCCAGAATCTCTACGAAAGCATTAAGAACGAGCCTTTCAAGATCCCTGAAGATGACGGCAATGACCTGACGCACACCTTCTTCAACCCCGACAGAGAGGGCTGGCTTCTCAAACTGGGTGAGCTGATGCCGGCAGGGCGTCGTGGTGGAAGGAGGGGGTTACTGCTCTTCCACCGAACTGATCATCATAATGGCTTCAAGAATGACCTTATTTAACCACAGACCATTACCGATAGTACTGTATGTCTGTTGATGTTTTACGAGCTATGTTAAAAAGTTTAGCTCCATTGAGAAAAGATATAGCGTTAGAAGCACATAAAATCCTGATACTGTTAACGTTAATGATGAATGTGATATGTACTGTGCCGTACTGCACTCTGTTCTCTCTTAAGGCTTTTCTGCTATGAAGTGCCTGCCCTCCTCCTCTGTCTGAGGTGTGCGGTTAAGACCATGATAGACTGGTGATGTGTTAATGCTTAAGACTTTTTGGCAGCCTCAATGCATTGCCAGCATATCATGGCATTTTAAAGACTGCCATGGCACGCTGGTGAATCAAGAGACAAATTCAGTACCTCACTTTCTTGCGTCATGGCAGTCTAAAGAACTGGTCATTCTCTCTTGCATGGCGGGGCCTGTATTCTGTTTTGTCACTAATATCATCTCCCTCCTTCCCTCTCCTTTTCCCCTCACTCTCTCTCTCTCTCGCTCTCTCTCTCTCTCTCTCTCTCTCTCTCTCTCTCTCTCACTCTCTCTTCTATCCTCCATTTCTCTCTTCTCTTCTCCGAATCCTCTGGTCCCTGTTTCTGCTTCTTCCCATCTGCGATTTCCACACTCTGCCCGCTGCCGCTTGTTTCTCAGGAGGTATGTACTGGCAGAGACCCTTAGCCGTAGACACGTTAGCCATGTTAAACCTGATCAACTGCAAACGTGTAGAAAAAATTTCAGAGAACTACCCCTTTATTCAGAGGGGCCTCTGTTCCCCATTTTCCTCCCTGTCCCGTCTCTCACGGGGGCCGCTGTCTTGTGTTTCAGGGGGACGAGTGAAAACCTGGAAGCGGCGATGGTTCATTCTCACAGACAACTGCCTCTACTACTTTGAATACACCACAGTGAGTCTCTGCTTCGCTGTGTCCTCTGTGACAGGCTTTGACAGCGACACCCTCTGTAGATGCTGCATCAGATACATTAAAGTTAAAAAAAGAGACGGTGAAACGGGTGCCCCCCCTCCGCAGGATATAGAATAATTTATTGATGTTGAAGTGTTAACAGAGAGTTGGGCCAGTGTGGTGCATTATGTATTATCTTTGCCGTGTTGTTTCTCTCCATAGGATAAGGAGCCACGAGGTATTATTCCCTTGGAGAACCTTAGCATCCGTGAAGTGGAAGACCCAAGGAAACCGGTGAGTCCACATTCCCTACCTAACATACCTGAACATTTTGCTTATGTACATCTGATAGCTTTCTGCAGGTGATTCTCATTCTATGAAGAGATTGCGAGTGACTGCGTTAGGGTCACACGACTACAGATTCTTTTCCCCCCTGAGTCATCAACTAATTCATGGTAGTTTATGAAAAGTTGACAAGTCGCTGGAGGCATAATTGTATACTTAAAAAAAAAAAAAAAAAAAAAAAGTATGAATCACATTTGTCAGAGGATACATGTGCAAACAGCATGTGCTTTTTGTCCACTCAAGTAATTGAATGCAGCTACCTGTTCAACCAGCCAAGGATTGTACTGCTCTCCCCACTGCTGGCCAGTCTCTTTAAAACGGGCTTCAGCACATTTTTCTGTATATCAGACAGTTTTGGAGTTGGGAGTAACAGATATTGAACAAGTACTCACATATTTAGATAAGTACTCACATTAGCCCCTAAATCAGCTATTGAAAACATCCAGGACAAAGCACCATAACGGTGCCATTTTGGTTAAGAAATGTAAGAAATGTATTGAAGTCATTGTAAATACTTCAGCACAATTCTGTAAAGTTGGCTTGAATAAGAAATTAATAGGGGTGACAGTAGCTCAGGAGGTAGAGCCGTCGTCTGGTAATCTGAAGGTTCCCAGTTCGATGCCCGGCTCCTGGCAGCGTGTCGAAGTGTCCTTGAGCAAGACACTTAACCCCTAACTGCTCCCGACGAGCAGGTTGGCACCTTGCATGGTTGCCTCCCGCTGTCGGTGTGTGAATGTGCGAGTGAATGGGTGAATGTGAGGCATAAGTTGTAAAGCGCTTTGGATAAAAGCGCTATATAAATGCAGTCCATTTACCATTTATAATAGCACCACTGTTTTTATCCCCATTGTTTTCAAATTAGTATCACAAATTCTTGACCTTGTTTTGACATGCCAAGCTAAGTGTGTAGAAAAAGATTGTTGTATAAAAAAATCCGCTGCAGAGTATCTTTTCAATAACCAACGATGTTGCACTTTCTGCCTTAAGCTGACCTTGAAACCCTAAAATAAAACAAGATCTCCGAGAGCAGAAGTCCTGCCGTCACTTAACTAAACACTGAAATATGAATTGGCGGCTCCCAAAATAAAACATTACTACTCATAGTATATTGCTTATTTTTGTTGTGAATAATTATTTGATTGCTAACTAATGTACATATAATAGTATTTAATACAGTCAATGGTGCATCCGTGTTTACCACTTAGCAAACACAGATTTTCACAGTGTCTTATTCTTGTGTGGACATCAGCTAATCAGTGCTTTCCAAGAGCTTGGTCTACCTATTTGAAAGTTCAGCTAGTCAACCACTCCGTGCAGCCCCACTCCCTGCTGTGTGTATTGTAATGTTGTTCATCAGATGTTCCTTGCCTTTCTCTTAACCAGAACTGCTTTGAGCTGTACATCCCCAACAACCGCGGTCAGCTGATTAAGGCATGCAAGACGGAGGCAGACGGAAGAGTGGTGGAGGGGAACCATATGGTGTACCGCATCTCCGCCCCCACCCCTGAGGAGAAGGACGAGTGGATCCACAGCATCAAGTATGTAGGAGGCGGAGGGTGGAGGAGGGAGGGCAGGCTGGAGGGAAAGAGGGATCCACAGCATCAAGTATGTAGGAGGCGGAGGGTGGAGGAGGGAGGGCAGGCTGGAGGGAAAGAATGTACGTTTCTCCCATAAAGCCTGATTTTTGGGGGTTGACCCAACCTGCACATTGTCATCAGGTGGTGTTCAGTAATTAAATTGCTTGCCTTTTAACCACAAGCTTGCCTTTTTTCCCCATTCTTCCCCTCTCCCTCCTCTCCAGTTCTGCTGTCAGCGTGGACCCCTTCTATGAAATGCTTGCGGCCAGGAAGAAACGTATATCCCTGAAGAAGAAAGAAGAACAACCGTAGATCCTTCCCTTTATTCATCCTCTGTTCCTATCCTTCCCCTTATTCATCCTCTGTTCCCATCCTTCCCCTTATTCATCCTCTGTTCCCATACTTCCCCCTCTCTCTATGTCCTTCTCATCTCTCATTCCGACACGGGGCATCACGTTTTTTTTTGTCCCCACTCCTCCCCCCATCCTTCTATTGATTCCCCCTCCTTCCCTTCTTCTCAACCCATCCTCTCTCTGATGTGAGGACTCCTTGCTATCCTGTTTATGAGACTTTTGAAAAGGCACATTCAGAGTGAAGAACTCATCCACTGTGGCTGCCTCTACTACCTTGGTTCTTACACTACTGCTGCAGTATATATATATATATAATATATATATACACACACAACCTGACTCACTACAGCCAGAGCTCACTCTTCCAGCCACCTCCCCTCACCACATTCCTCTCTCGTTTGACATTGAAGTGAACTGTGAAATTTTGTGTCTTATTCAGGGTAGCAAGCGGCTCCAGTATTCATAAAAACTGCAATCTTCTTTTGTCACATTCATAGATGGCATCTCAATAGTCTTAAGATATCCCCTTTGTTTCTAGTGTTTTCATGAGAGAATAGGATAGCTGAAATCCCTATTGGAATGCTTGCGAAATTACTTGCTTTCAGCAGTTGGCAGAGATTTAGGAATCCATTGAAATAAAAGATGAAAACTAAAAGAACTTGAGACTATTGAGATGAGACACTAGTCTTTATGGCTTTGCTACAGTTTAGAATGTCTATATTGGCATTATAAAAGTCACACGTAGCTTAATACTGTAACCATTCTGAGGAAAATGTCACTGTTCATTGCTGTTTATATTTGCTTATGGTTTATGTAGCCTAGTTAGGTCTTAATTGAAGTATTGACTGCTCTCTCAAGGCAAATCTTTGTTGCCATATACATAATTGGCTGATACAGGAGATGAGCAAACCTCTCATTTTGGAGATAGCTGCTTGAGCTGGCTTACTGAGAAAACAGCTGTTTCTTAGGAACCTTTCTGAGCAATAGTCTGATTGAGTAGAGTAGCATGGTATAATTCTGGGTGACTTGTTATAACCTCTTTATGACACTGTCTTGGGTAATGAGTCATCCTCATGTTCTCTGTGTGAATATTATGGCATGCTACAAGTTGTACACCGCGAAGTGAACAGCGGCATCTTTCTCACTATACTCATAAATAACTCCCTTTTTTAGACAATTAACTGTTAAACCCAGGTCTATTACGCTACAGTGGGTTTCAAGAAGAAGTTACAACGGCAGCTTATTACAATGTATACTTTTTTTTGTAAATAGATGTTAGCATAATTTGTTTACATCACACATAGAAACAGTTTAATTTATTGTTTATTTTTTTGTTCTTTGTTTTTGTTTTGTTTTGTTTTGTTAAAATCAGGTTTTTGTACAAGCTAGTAGCGCTACTGTAGGATTGCATGTTGAAGAATTGAGGCATCATTCATAGGTACTTATGAACCAGGCTCATGCTAGTATTGGGTGCATTGATTTGAGAAGTGTTAGTGTTCCCTGTTGACTCTTTAAAAATTGCAGTCTTAGTCTTCAGGAGTTGAGGTTGGACTTGTTCCAACAATGATATAATCCTAATAACTTTCATTTTAATTTGGAGAAGTTTGAGATATTTTCTCAGTGGTAAGGGTCAGTTTTGTACCCCTAATTCACCCTAATATAACTGTGTAGATTCTTGAGTGAATCAGGCTCAGTGAAGCACAAAAGTCGAGCTGTGACAAAGTCAGTTAAAATTGTACCCTCTTGTTTTCTTGACTCAGTGTAGAAATGATTAAAGAAAATTTAAAAGGCAGTAAGTGCAGTAGGACTGCCACCATACACTACAGCTTTGAGGGAAAAGGATTTCCCTCAGTGAAGTGAAAATGCAACAAAACAAGGAACACTAATAAATCTTTAATTTATTATGTACTAGTTAAATTATTCAATTGTATTGAATGAGTAACAATGTTAAAGATGAGTCTAAGCCTGGCTTGCCCTTTAGACATTTGATCATTTGCATTAGCTTGTCATTGAATTGACAATTCTAGATGTAATTAGGGAAGATAGTAGCGCTAGAGTAATTGTCTACTGCACTTTATCGATTTTAGCATTTTGCAGGCTTTACAAATGCTGTTCTTTTGATTGACAGTACTAACACTGTTTAGTGCCCTCTATTGGTGGTCAGACAGTACTGCTCTGTCCTCAAGGGTTATGCTGTAAACTGTAGAGACATGTAATTCAGTTGCCAGATCAATTCCAGCTATAGCAACATAGATAAGAGATTCTGACCAAAATACTGGATTTGGTTGGCTGAATATTCACCTCTGATGTACATCGTTTTTAGGGGTGTCATGAAAAGTGATCGAAAACAAAAAAAAAAATAGATTGATCGATCAAAATTAGCAAAATCAAAATCAAATCGAATCGTGACCTTAAAATCGAAAGTCAAATTGCTATCAAGTACTTGAATGGCACCTACTGTTTGATGTGAAGAGTGCACACTGCAGTTAAAAGAAGAGCTGAAGGGTACTTTACACAATAACGGCTTGAGTTTCCTCACCTGCAAAAAGCCACCAGGATTAGAATTGTCTTCTTTTTTTCAACAGTGTGTTTAAAAAGTTTAAATCAAATCGTGACCTTAAAATCGAAAGTCAAATCGAATCGTGGATTTGGAGAATCGTGACACCCTAAGTGCCATAGTCAATCTTTACAAATCAGATCCAGACTCGATAGTCTTAACAATGGCATAGCCGTTAGTGCTGAAAATTGTTTTCTTGGGGTTTTTTTATTAAAAATCGAATCGAATCGTGAATTTGGAGAATTGTGACACCCCTAATTATTTTGCATGAAGGTGACTGGGATCTTTTCTCCGATGTGATAGCAAACCTTTAGCAGACCTTTCTCTATTCTGATGGTGTTTTAATGTCAGTGGCAGATGATGGGTTCCTTGTAGTTACAGATCTAGGATTGCCTTTTACTCTTCCATTGCTTACCAAAAACATCACAGGGAAAAAAACACTAAACTGATGAAGTCCTAACTTCATTTACTATGACAATAGTGAACTAGTGCTCAAACACTGCTTTGGCACATTACATGGACACTGTGTGGGCCTACACTTACTGGGTATTCTTGAAGTGCAAAGTTGCCAAAAATAAATTGTTTGGACATCACACATTTACAGTATAAAGACACGGGCCACCTAGACAAGACAGAAACTGGGCCTATATTTCTGACTCCACAACCCTACCACCAACTCTTCCAGACATTTTGTTTTATTTTGTATTTATTTATTTTTATTTACTGCAAGGTAAAGATGGATAGGTCATCTGTAAATGTAGCAAAAATGAAAACCACGGTACAATGGTGCCAGTAAACTACTATGTAACAATAAAAAGTGAGCTGAGATGACTGATCGGTGTACTTGGTTTTTATTTGTCAAAAGTGGTCAACAAAACTAGCCTACCTTTACATTGGGTTGAGTTTCATAGAACTCTAGCCTACCTTTACATTGGGTTGTGTTTCATAGAATTCTAGCCTACCTTTACATTGGGTTGTGTTTCATAGAACTAGCCTACCTTTACATTGGGTTGTGTTTCATAGAATTCTAGCCTACCTTTACATTGGGTTGTGTTTCATAGAACTAGCCTACCTTTACATTGGGTTGTGTTTCATAGAACTAGCCTACCTTTACATTGGGTTGTGTTTCATAGAACTAGCCTACCTTTACATTGGGTTGTGTTTCATAGAACTAGCCTGCCTTTACATTGGGTTGTGTTTCATAGAACTAGCCTGCCTTTTCATTGGGTTGTGTTTCAATCTCTAGTCCCCCCACACCACACCCCTCCAGTAGCACTAAAATATAGGTGCGTGCTTATTGTCAGTTTGTTGAATCAGTAAATTCACTGACTGATTCACATTGGCTGATGGGATGAAATACTGTTCTGTGTATCTGTAATCTACTGTTTTGCTTTAGAGGCCTAGGATGAGGGGATATTGGAGTGTTTCATTTGAGGAAGTCATGTGGGAGCATTTAAAGTTAAAATATCACAATTTGCTCAACCCACAATTTGGATTCTGCCAGCACCTCACCTCACCTGTTTGTTATATTGCCAGAAAGCACACCAAAGTAGGGCATCTTTCCTGAAACTTCTGTGTGCCAATAAAACTTAAAATGGCCTGCTGTCCTAGACTTGTAGCGGTCAAACTAAGCACAGAATCCTCCTGTACAGCAGTGGGCCACCTGGGTCCTCTGTCAGAAGGAGATTATGGTGTGAATGCAAGTCAGACTGGGATTAAAGTCCTTAATGCAATCCGTGATGATGAGGAGACCGGTCAGACCTAGACGACCAAGTCGCATGTCACAGAGATGGTTTAATGAGTTTGCTCGCTTGGCTGCATCTGATTTCATAGAAAATCTATGGGGGTATGGAAGTACCACAGCAACAGGTGTGTCTTAGTCAAAAACAAGTTTATTTACAGTGTCAACATTTTCTTCAGATTCCCTTCAAAACCTTTTCTGGTATATCAAGAAATAATGGCGACATAAAAATGTAAGCCTGGCTAATGTAATGAGCTAATTCAGTGTTCATTTACAAGTATAAATACACAGTCAAGGCCAGGTTAGTCGGACATTCTCAAAGCCAAAATACAAAACAAAACAAATGCTTAAGTCAAATACGTTATACCATATTGTGCTGTATTTCAAAAAGATAAAAAGAAATATACTGAAAAAGAAATGAGAAATGTGCTACATTGGTCCAGTAAACAAGCTTTCACACAAACAAGCAAAAGTAGTGAAAATAAAAAAGTATAGGAATTCCTACATTCCATAAACAATGAAAGCTGTTTTATAAGTTGTAAGTATAGATTTTTTTATTTTTTTTTATTGAATTGAACTGTCATCAGCAATACGCAATCTGGTAAGACTATATTGTCAGGGGTCCATGTAGTGTTTCCAGCAGTCTGTAAAATATGTGTGGCCTACACGATTACCCTCAAACCACAGTCATGGTCAGGCCTTCAGAGAGGTCTCTTGTAAAACAATGAATGGAAATTAAATCAATTAAACATCAAGTCTAGGTTAGTAATATTAATAAATAAGAAAAAGGGTAAAGGATAAGACAACATTTCTTTGGTAAATTAGCTGTATCTTCCATGGAATTTCTTCTCAAAAAGAACCCAAAACAATCTTTTATTTCACGACACACATCTATTTCTTTCCCACTTCAAACCTAGCAAACAGCGCCAGCACACCACCAAGTATCTACAGTATTTAGTCTTATTAACAGTATGACAATATGTCATATTCACTGTTGTGCGCTTAAACTAAAATATTAAAACTGGGCAAAAACTAAGTCCATACACAGTATCTGTATAAATATATACACATTTCACTTTTTCCATAAAATGTCTCTTTGAGTTAAAAGGCATTATTTTAGAGTTAGAAAAGGAGCTGGTTCAACAGTGTGATCGCGCCATGCTGACCACTGGGAGTCACTTCTATTAAAGGGGACATTTGTTGTGTTTGTATCCCCATTAGTTTATGTTGTGACCTTTTTCATAGTAACATCTCTAGGTAGCCTCCAGGATGTCTCGAAGACTCCTTCATGCTGTTTATGGGTCGATACCCCCTTAGTGGCAGGGGTCGAAGGGGTATTTTGTTACACCCCCATGAAGCTCCACCTCCGTCTCGGACCAGGCAATGACATCACCGCTGAGGTGGCTGCTACAGGAGGCCAAGCTGGAGATGTCACTGGCGGTGAGGACATGCGACCACATCTGCACATCCGAGATCTCTCCCACGAAGGACTGAGTGGCATCGAAACGACCGCCCAGAGTGTCCTAGAGATGACGAGAGGTACAGGTAAAATCCACTTATTCAATTAAAAAAAAAAACAAAAAAAAAAACATTGTGGTCATCAATTCTTACATACAGTCTAAGCCTAGCAGCTAACAGGAGGAGACCACGGGAAAAGGCCTGTGGTTGATTCTCACATCAATTCGACATTAATTCTGAGAGAGAGCTTATTTTGCTCTTAAGTGTCTTGCAGAACAATTCTGTACTCACTCTTTCACAGATGTCAAACTTCAGCTGTAAGTGTTTGCATCTGTGTGATTTGTATCTATCTAAAGGCCAGAACACACAACTTTTGGCCCTATCGGGTTGAGTCTTTCAAGTCACAAGTGGTCTGGATCGACAGATGATTGACAGATAATCTTGTAGTGTGTTAGCGGCCTAAGCAGAACAACTCCCTCCGTCTGTATTTACCTGTTCCTGTCCCAGGATGAAGACTCCTCCAGGTTTGATGGGGTGCCAGGACGACAGGTTCTCCCCAGACCCCCTCTGTACCCCGTCCTGGTAGGCCTCCCACTGCCCGTCCCTCGTCGACCACGACACACACACATGGTGCCACTTCCCATCGCTCAAAGACAGGGGCAGCGTCACCGCCTGAAGAAGGGATGGTGGAGAAGATGGTGAGGCTCCTCAGAGTAAACATACCCACTGACAATGGAGGACTGTACCAAGTTTGGCTGTCCCAATGTTTGAAGCCTTAAAAATGTGTCCCATCTGTCCCACAATGCAAAGCATCTAACATTCTCTTTGGCTGGTGGCAAGCATTAACGTTACATTTTGCTACCAAACAATAGATATACTATGTCAGCTACCAAATGTTACAGCAAACGCTGGTTAGTGTTAATCAGAGATGGTATTTGATTGACACTAGTTAATGTTAGCTGCAACATTTGGTAGCTGACATTAGCTCTAACTTTTGGTAGCTAATGTTAGCGCTAACACTAGCTACAGTAACAGCAAAAGAGGATGTGTTAAATGCTTTGCATTGTGGGGGAGATTAGGAGGACTGAGTGACATCATTAATGGGAGCAGCCATACTGAACAGTCCCCCATTAGATCCCCTCATAGTGGATTAGTTGACTAGTCAGTCATTTGGGTTGTGTTTTTTTAGTTGATTTATTTAAGTTTTTGTTTTTCATTCTGAATGAATTATTTCCCTTAAAATAATAACCACTTATCTAGCATCACAATCTAAAATCTCATCTGCTTTTGTCTTTTAATAAGCTCAAAGAAGTCCTTCAACAGGATTGTCTTCATTTGCAGAGGAATTATGATGTGGAAGATGCACTTTTACAGAGTTGTCGATTGAATCGACAAAATATATGGACTCTTGAGGTTCTCGTAGGTTCTAAGCTCAGTATGTCTACTCTGTGCCTGCAGCTGCTGCTCATTCATCTCACCTATCAGAGACTGAAGGTGGCATGCTGGCCAACTGACCCTCTTGCCAGTGTAGTGGATATACACTTAGAAAGTAGCTCAGTGGTCTTAAGTCACCAGGTTCTACTGTACCACTGACCCCCACCCCCTCCCATAAATTCATCCCTCTTAATGGCGTGATGCTTTAGAGGCGTGGAAGCGGCTTAGACAGCAGGTGGAGAGAGAGTCTTTGAGCTCAGCCAAGGGATAGGGTGTCACACACAACACAGTCACTGTCAGTCAGCTCTACACTCTATATGTTAAGCCTTCTTTCTCTTACCTTGTCGTCTACCAAGAACTCCATGGGGTTGTTCCCCCACTCAATGAGCACTAGTTCGTTGGCCTGTCCAGGCACAGAGTAGGAGAAAGGTGTCCCCAGGCCAGGCCCCGCGCCTCCTTTGATCCACAGACACAGGGTCAAGGCAAAGATCTCATGAAGCAGGGTCCTCTTCACCCTCCCGTACATGTAGTTGGTTCTCATGGGGAAGCCGATCTGGAAGGCATCGGGACTCTTCATTTTCTTCCTGCTGGAACCTGTTGAAGGACAATGTCACCTTGAATAGGATATTCAGCACCTCACGATCACTTACTATCGGTGCCTGTGTGCACTGGTGTGACTGTAGCAGATCAGTGTAGACTAGAGTGACTGTGTACCTGTGAGGTGCAGCTGATTCAGCATCGACTCCAGCTTGTTGCTGGAGTGCAGCCCTAACCGGGGCCCTGCGGTGTGGTATCCCGTGCGTGTAGGGTAACCGTGGCTATCTGCTTCATTATCGGGGCGATCGTCGTCATGGTGACCGTCGCCATGGTCACCGCCATCATCGTGGTGGTCACTGTCGTGGTGGCTGTCATCGTGATGGTCACTACGGTCCCTGTCGTCATGGTGGCCATCGTCGTGTCCGTCTTCATGGTGATCATCATTGTCATTGGGGTGTCTGTCGTCACGATCGTCATCGTCATCATCGTCGTCGTGACTGCTGTCATCGTCATGGTGATCGGGGCTGCTGAGGGCGGCGGTGTGATGGTGCAGCTGCTGCTCCAGAGTGTTGATCTTCCTCTGAAGCAGCTCCTTCAGAGAGCTGGAGTAGGTGGTGGATGTGTTCCTCTTCTGTTGAAGGAAGGGGACAGATGACAACATTATGTTATTATTCATTCCATATGTTATTAGGGAACCATTCATCTTGCCTCTCAGGGTCATGGTGAAAAAGTAGTTTTTTGTTTTTTTTACTCTGTTCTTTCCAGGTGATGCAGAGGACATGGAGGCTGACATTTGTTCCTCTCTGAGCTGCTTTGGGAATTGAACAGCATTTCGTGAACCATGCGATAATGTGCTGATTGGTTCAGCTACGTGTATTAAAGGGCACACAAAGTTGGTGCCAGTTAGTTAAATCTTCAGCTCTCTGGTCATTGTCTTGCTAAATAAGGAATATGGGCATCAATATTGTGCTGTTGAACACAATAGTCGATTACCAGTATAGAGAGACTATGTGGTAAAACCCACCTTATCTTATGTGCTTCCTGCATATTTATTCATGTACTATATGTGTCTTCCTGTATCTGCCTCTGTCTGTATGTATGTCTGTCCATCTGTCTCTTCCCTCCAGGTAATCCTGCCTTTGTCCCGGTGCGTGCCCTGATT
>OMKL01136827.1:0-34675 GCA_900302295.1 Parasudis fraserbrunneri
ATACAGTAGCTACAGTATAAGGCTTTATCACTCTAGACAATATATACATCTTTTTCCATTTTTTAACAGCTCAGGATGAGGTTATCTTAGCTGAAGGTGTCTTCAAAATATTGTTTCTTTGTTAAAACTACTTTTTGATTTGGTTAGAGCAAATGGGTACTTTCAACCAGGGTATTACAGCGTAACTACGGTAGCCCAGCGTATAGAGGCTAATCCCCTGGCTGTCAGTCTGCCTGGCATCATGTCAGCAGCCTAGTTGCTGGTTTTATCATCTCTCTCTCTTTCTCTCTCACTCTGTTCAACTAAAAGGGTTCCTAAATTTCAGCACATTTGACTCCTAGATTTGGAGCTAGTCTTATGGAATAAAGAAAAGTCTGCATTATGATTCAGTGTAGATCTCTGAATTGTCACCGACAGTGTTGACCGTATTTGACTTCTTGCTGCCTGCAGGATAAAAGCCACGCTGATTTTTGTTCAAGGACACCAAAATGTGCCTGTTAACCATGTTGCCTTCTAATACTCTATGAGATCACCCAAAACTCTCTTCATATATTCAGCTAAAACCTGACTATCACCACCCCACAGTTTTTTTTTTCTAAATCATAAAGCAAATCTGGCTGAATAGAGGCCTTGCACAGAGTATTTGTGTAGTTCTCTTTCTTCCAGTATGGCTACCTGTAACCATTGGTAGCCACTTAAAAATAAATGAATAAATAAATAAATAAAAAGAAAGTCTAATTTATGTGCAGTGGTGGAGTGGGTAAAACACTGGAAAAGCATGATATTACTGTTCTACTGTGACTTGTTTACAAGATCCAGTAATAAGACACTAAATTATTTTTAAAAAAATATATATATATAAAAAGTTTATCATATATGAACACATGGCAACCAGTGTTTTGCACATAGCAACCTTTGTCTCTTCCATTGTCATGTACAAAACAATTGGTTGCAATATTACAGGCAGCCATGCTGGAAGACAGAGAACAACACAAACATTCCATGCAAGGCCTCTATTGTCCCTGTGTGCTGAACGATGGGAAAATGTAAACAAGTCCCTCACACTCTGCCTCATTTGTCCACTGACCTACGTATATCTTGGTCACCCGCTGTGACTTCATGTTCCCTCTACAGTTCCCTCTAGTTCTTCAGCAATAATCTAATGTGAGTGTTGTCAGGGGAAACTGGCTCAGAAAATGTAATATTCTTACTTCATCCTAATCTCATCACCATGTATGTCCGGCCACCTGACAGGACAGCAGAATGTGACACTGATGAGGTGATGAGGTGAAGCCAAGTTCAGAATTCTGATCTGTTCTGAATAACGCTAAATGGTTATTTTGTGTTACAAACGTCAGATTTATAGTGTACAACTCCATACGTACATTCAAAATCTTTTATTATATTATAACATATTACTTGTGTACAGATATGGTGACATAAGTGTCATGTATCACAATCAGGACAACATGCATCTTTACACATTAGTACAACACAAAGAGGACTCTACTGTAAAGCCTCTTGTCCCCAAAGTCTGACCATACACCAGAAATGTGGTTTACAGATCTATTTAAAAGTGTTAGTGAGGATATATGGTCAATTTGTTATGTATGCCAAATGCACCACTGTAATCCCCATAACTACACAAAAGGAAAACTGAACAGCTGCCTGATTCCTATGTGCTAGCTGGCAACTTCTCAACATGGGGCAGTATGTTTGTATGGGCTGCTATGGGGATTCATTTAAAATCTCTAAAAACCCTAATCTGCTCTCCATAATTATTAAAGGGGAACACCATCCAATTTAATAATTCATATGTATTATTCCTATGGCCTAGGACAGTGCAATCAATAGGAGCAGTCTGGAGCAGCTCCAGACTTTATACCTGATGACATCACAAAGATGGGTCTTAGCTCCCTAGAGAGAATTTCTCATGGTCATAAAAATTGATTGTACTGTCCAAGGCCTTAGGAATAATATATTTAACTTCTTAAATTGGGTGGTGTTCCCCTTTAATGCCTTCAATGAATGAGAAACATTGTCTGTAAATATATTGTTTTTTTTATCCAACCTTTTCAGACAAGTTTGTTTATTTCGTGCGTTTCTTTGGGCTACAATGTTTGGAGGGTACGTGCAAGCAAATACAGGATAATAAGCATTAGCTCCATGACATATTTTATGAATCACCCCACCATATTCACTTGGAATAAAAATGTGATTACTGGAGGGTCTCACACGATTACTACGCTCCCCTCAATGTCTAAGCGTTGCCAGTTCCCTTAGTGAGCCCATATATTGCTCATGAAGATGGGCTTTCAAACATTTCAAGTATGCATCCACTGGAATCCAAAAGAACATGGCAGTATATGCTGTTCAAGAATACATTTATTTACACAGGAAACACTCTTGTTGCATGCTGTACCTATGCATTGTGAGTTATCACTGTACAACAAGTTTGTCATTCTGTGAAACTTGTTTGTTGTAGAATGTTTTTACATGCGTTGAGTGAAGTGTTTCTGATTCTGATTCTGAAATATAATATAAAGCTATAAATGGTTTGTTTGCAATGGGGGACTGTAGTAAGTATGGCTGTGCCAGGGATGTGATTAAATGTCGAACCACAAACTATCGCAATTAAAAAATATGATGATATGATTGGTGTGGCAAAAAATTAATTGGTTTGCAATATAACATGCTTAATATTTGCACATTTTCACTAACTAGAGGCAAATCTGACTCTGACTAGAGTACCAAAGGTGTCATGGAAAGTGTTGTGATGAACCATTTGTCACACTATGATAAAATAAATGATATAAAACTCATTACCGGATGAAAATCAATGTAATAAATGTGAGGCAGTGCCTGCATGTTGCATTGTGTTCTGTCCTCTCACAGCCACTGGCCTCTCCAGTTTGGTACTTTAGTTTTGAATCTCGACTTGTTTCGCATTTTGGGAAAACGTCATTACTGTCAGAGATGAACATTATTTTCCCCATGTTATTGTCAACAAACTGTGCTGGGGTAGCTGTCTTGACAGACAGATGAGATAGTCATGAGCAGGAGCTCAGGGGCCTAGCTGTGGGTAGGCCTACTTATCTCTTCCACAATCTTTGAGTGCTCCAGAGACCCGTTACCATTTGAGAAGAGGAAGCTGTCATCCTCCACAGGAAAAGTTCTTCAGACCGGAATGTATTCGACCAATCACGACACAGTGTTCACGAAAATGTTGCAAAGTTCCGAAAGAGTTGAATCAAAAATATATTTTCAAATTTCCATTTCTGCTCAGCAGCTAGCTGGCTAGGCTTCGACTAATTTGTTTTCCAGTAGGAGTTATTTAAGCGACTGCACAGGGGATACGGAAGTGGGGAAATGACCAGATATCCACCTTATTTACTATACACTTTCAGAGCTGCTGAATTATAGACGGGTAGGCGGAGATATGATTTAAAGTAAAATGAAAAGGCCCCTAAATTTTTTTGCCAAGAGCCCTCAAAGGTCTAGGGATGGCTCTGCAGACTGGGGTTTTTAACAATGGGTGTGAAATTTATCTCAAGCATTCACTATTATATTCTGTTATGTACTGTAAAGGCCAGACTATAAATACACCCACCCTACAGCTATTATGAATACAACTATCCATGTGTCAAGTGTGTGGTTTGCTGATTAATGGTTTCTATTTCCATGGCTGGGGAATTCAGCAATGTCTTTGTGTCCAAAACCACAGTGATGATTACAGGATAACCTCTCCCCCACAGTAATTAATCAGGCCTGGAGAAGAGCTCTCACTCAGACCAAACATGGCAGCTGATAGACAGATCACTCAATGAGCAAGTGGGCATGAGCTTCATAGGTGCTCAACTCAAATATGGTTGCACATGATCACCGGCAAAATAGCTCTGCACTGCATGGGCCACTGTTTTTCTATGCAGAGCAGTGGCACCCAACTCTGTGGCAGCACTACCCTTACATTCAAGACTGCCAGTCATCGCTGCACTCAAAGTTCAATTTATTTCCTTTTCACAGTGCTACCAATGAGATTACTGCTTTATGTGACTCTGAGAAATTAATTCTCTGTTTTGAAGTCTAACTATACCTGTACCTGTACCTGTACCTGTACCTGTACCTGTACATGTACCTAAGTACCTATAACGGTGCCTGTACCTCAGTACCTGTACTTGTACCTAAGTGCCTATACCAGTGCCTGTACCTCAGTACCTGTACTTCTACCTGTACCTGTACATCGGCGCCTGTACCTATACCTATACCTGTACCTGTACCTCAGTACCTGTACTTGTACCTATACCTGTACCTGTACCTCTGTACCTGTACCTCAGTACCTATACCTGTACGTCAGTACCTGTACCTATACCTGTACCTCAGTACCTGTACTTGTACCTATACATGTACCTGTACCTGTACCTGTACCTGTACCTGTACCTGTACCTGTACCTATACCTGTACCTGTACCTGTACCTGTACCTGTACATGTACCTTAGTACCTGCACCTGTACCTTAGTACCTGTACCTGTACATGTACCTTAGTCCCTGCACCTGTACCTGTACCTGTACCTGAGCAAAGAGCAGAATGCTGATCATGTGCAGGCAGCATAACCGTGTCCCTGTGGCCGGCTTCCTTCAACACTAAATGGTAGAAATTGTGGTTTGAATACTTTCAAATGTTTATGGCTATCTATTAAACATGTGCTGTAAGGTCATCCACATGGCTACATTATAGAAGTTGAGGTATTGTGGCAACTATTGATTGTAGTTCAAGAAACAAACCAGAGTTCTCCTGTCCTTTACAGTAGGCATCAAAGGATGAAATCTATGCACTACACTGTACTTGATCCTAACAGTGGCTGTCCATACTACCTATCATGTACTGGCATACTGCACCAGTAGCATGCAGTACATAAAGAAAACATCAACATGCCACATGACCATTGTATAGAGACAGGTCAAAAACATAGACCATAACTCCGATGCATCACTGTAGAAAATATGCAAGACATCAGTTGGGCTATGCATGATCTATATATCCATGTCTATGCCAGGGTCTATGTTGGTCAAATGTTTCATTGTGCAAAAAAAATAAATAAATGAATACATTTGAATAAAATTAAATAAAATGAAAAACAAGTATGTGAGATGGTGCTGCCATCCATCTTAAGTGTTATTATAGGCTGGTTTGGCTCAAAAGTAAGCTTGGCCTCCTTTTCTTTGGTTTAACATGTTTTTGTTTTTCCTGATTAATGCTGCTTTTCCAGGTTATGGATCCAAACTGTTTCCTGACAGATGCCACTTAGTTAATGGAAAATATCAAAAAAGAAGAAGAGCTATTGTATGACAACCCGCGTAGAATGCAAGATTTGCATCAAGTTAACCAAAACTGTGGTTGTTAGTAATGTAACAAGTAACAAGTTATGTAATGTAACAAGTAAAGTGCTAGCAGGGTGCACGATTGTGGAGTGGGTAGATGACGAATGTGCCGTTTTAGCTTGGCCAGCTGTGTGACAAAACCATGGTCAATTTCTCCCAACATACCCTCTGCAGTGAGTGCGGGACCAGTCATGGTGAAAAAATTAGAGGAGCTTCTGTCTTCACGGTCGAGATAGCTCCTAGCAGTTAATCCCTGTGCCACCATGAAAGTAAAACTGTTTACCTTCTTTCAAGGTGAATGGAGCTACTTGTAAACTATGTCTGCTTTACCAAACTTCTCCCAAATCTGGGAGGCCACCCACCGATATAGCCTGCATTCTCCTGGGAGAGGATTACCTCTGGGAAAGAGGTCTGTGACAACATTCATCACTTATGGAACATCAACTGCCATGAGTGAGAGAATAGGGGTGCTGCAAGTCAGCAGCAGGGTGTGTGTCAGAAGAGCTTTGTTTATGTGGAGTTTAAATGTCATTTTCGGGGGAGAGCCTAGAATAGTAAAAAGAGAATGAGTCAGTGTCATCATAGAAATGTTCGAAAATGGTTTCCCCGTTACCACTTTTCCACCAAAATGCATTGAAAGAAGTAGCATTGTCTCCCAATGCTGAACAACTTCTTTGAGAACGTTGGGGCTGTGACCCATCCTCCTCTTATAATTAGAGAGAGAGCTTGTGTATTTACATGACTACCATAGTGTCACCCATGACAGGATGAAAGTCCTTTTAGCTCACATGCATTCTAAGCCTACAACCAATCACTTCACCTCAACCTTTCTCTTGTCATCCAAATGAGATTACTTTTAAAACAGACCAATCATGGACCAGCTTCCTGGTAACAGCTGTTTGCTGTATCCTACCACCACCCGATCTCCTCTCTGGGTTAAAGGTTTATTGAATGCATGAATGCAATACTTATTAAAGGGCATGGGTAAAGGACAACCTTGGTCTCGATGACAATGAGCTTGCATCACTCCACTGCCTACAATTCAAACCAAACTTTAATTAAAGTTTAATTCAACCTTGCACACTATTAATCATCCTCTCATCCATTCACCTTGTTACAAAAAGCATTGCTTGCAGCTTTTGTAATTCCACTTCCCATGTGCATGTGGCAGTAGGCTATCTAGGAAGGGATATATTAGCTTTCGGAAAAAAAAACAACTTAGTTTTGTCAACATATATGTATTATTCATTAAGTTTGGGATTATCCATTCTAGCTAGCATCTTTGCCATGAAGTTTAGCAGTCAGAAATAGAAATAAAGCCGCAAGCGGCCATATGAGGCTGCAAGCCAAATCAGTTACATGGATTCTAATACTCATAAACTGGAAAAAAATAAGAACTCATGAAAAAATTGCCACAAAATGAATGGGACTCGGGGCAATTTATGTGAAAATTGAAATGTCTGTGTCTCTGGCATTTTTTTACCTATCGGCAAACATTTGTGACATTGTCATTTATATTATGGCCCCGAACAACTTTGGAAACAAAGTCATAAATAAATGTTTAACTGTACCAAGTTTCATCTCTCTGCTGTACACAGTTTATGATTAAGGCCATTTGAATTTGCGATTTTCACACTTGTTTTAGCGCCCACATGAGGATAATGTGCGCCAATTGTGTTTGTGGTGGAAGAAATTGTTCATCATGAGGAAATACACAAGTGTACCAAGTTTCACATATCTACTGCATGGTTCATGAGATATGATCATTTGAATTTGCGATTTTCAACACTTGTTATAGTGCCCCCATGAGGTTTGTTGATTCCAATTATCATCATGTGACTGTCTGTGGTCTATCAGCATGCCAAACTGCAGAAAAAAACTATGCACATGTTGAGGTACATGTGTCGCAAGTTGAATAATAATAATAATAATAATAATAAAAAACAATTACAATAGGTTTTAGCCCCCTTCTGGGACTTGCACCCTAACTATGACAAAAGTGGGCAGGACAAAATCAGGTGAATAGTCAGGTGAAAACAAGAAGCTCTTTCTCCTGAAGTACCAGAACGTGCACACGTCGGCAAGTGCCAGAACATGATGACCCTCCGACAGCCTTTTCAAGACTTCAGCACCAGAAGAACTATGAAAGTTTGGCTTTCAAGGACACCAACCGTACACAGTTTATTGCCATTCCTTCAGTTATTCCATTCTCTCACACCATGACCACCTTCCTGGAGAAGTCCTTTGTGGCAGGCTCCATCTAACCTTCCCATGTTGACAGAGGAAAACTAATATTGGAATGTTTGTAGAATCTTATGCAAACAAAGTGCACAGACTTGGCATCACTGGATGGAATTTCAGTGACTCACCTTTGAATCTCAACTACTCACCTAGAGACTGAAATATATACATTTAGATACCAGCTAAAATAAATAGCATATCATTAGGTGAGTCATCAATCAATAGTGATTTAATTAACACCCATGCAGTTGTGCAATACAAGACTTCACATATCATAAATCATAAGGGCAATGTGGGCACTAGGCATGTCTGTTAGCTGAGAGGAATGGGCAGCATACTCCGAGAGTGATCACGTGAGGGTTCTTACTCATTTTCTCATAAATGACCGCTGCTTGGGAGACAGAGCAGTGGGAAAAGCTAGAGGTCATTTGTCATAATCTCTGGGTTACAGATGAATAGATTTATCTAATAATACTGACCCTTCTTGCCTGATAAAATAAATGTTAAATAACTCAGATTACTGATGCCCTGACGTGCTGTTAATGTGATTAGATAGATTTCCGTTGGAGCTAAGCAGGTTTAAAGCATTTTTTTCACAATGACTGCCGATTCCCAATTGCCAATTCCATTTATTGCTGTTGCTAAAGTACTTTCATTTCCACAAACGACACTACCATTCTTTGCTTTCTATTTGTGACATGGTCTTATATTTAGAGGCCAGTCAGATATGAGATCACTCAACTGCATTCTCCTCTGAAAAGGTAGATTGTGGATGTTCTGCAGAAAGGTTTGTTAGGGTGTCCTTATGTGCCATATTCCACAGACACACAGTATATTCACCTGGGAAAAGGTCTGCCATGATGATCAAGCTCTCATGCAGACAAAGGAAATCAGCGCCTTTCTGCTGATGTAACATTTCCTTTTTCATAACTGATGAAAATATTGTATCTCCATCAGCTTGTCATTTCTCTCCGATGAACAAGTGTATGTTCGCAAACTATTACATGGCTCAGATGATGGTGAAATACTACATTTGTGCTACTAAATGGAGGGGGTTACTGCAGTTTCTGCAGTACATCCAATGAAAGTGCCATACAGAGTAAAAACATATAGAATGTCCACAAACCAAATGACTCATAGAGATATTTTTATTGACACACTGATGCTCTTCAGGTCAACAAGCCATAAATACAGAGAGAACAGAGCACAATAGTTTTTAGATACAACTGGCCGAGGCCCTGCTGCACTAAGTATAAGTATATTGTATTCTGCCCTGCAAAGGCAAACAGCAGTGAGTCACCTGCAGAGAACTTGTGACTAACAAGAACTAGACAGATGCAAAATGACATTTTCCAAATTAAAGGTGCATTTTTTTTTTTTACACAATTCAAAATACACCAATGATTTCACAACAGAAACAGCGACCTACAGGAATAATGTGATATGGCCATTTCATTCTAGAGAGACTGGAGAGTGAAGGAATGGCTGGAGATGCAGTACAGTTTACTACCGGTACTTTCATCAGCACTTCAGAATTAAATAAATTACTGGATTAAATTAACATAACATGAAACAGTTGAATCCTGAAAAATGTATTGTCCCTCCAAATTCAGAGGGAAATAATGACTGATAGACCCAGAATATCTATAGATATCCCTCTGAGCATCCCCCTTCCCCCAGAACTAGCATATTATGGCCTTTCATTTGGGAGAGAGCTCTCAACTCCATCTTTACTATATTATCAATTAACACCTGCACAATGCAAATTACCACCACCACCACCACTACTACTACTAATACAACTACTACTACTACTACTAGTAGTATTATCATTACAACTACTACTACCACCAGCAGCCAACCAAACCTTGTTTGAAATGCCATCATCTCGATCTTCCCATACTAAAAAGTGTAATTGTATTTCCAAAAAAGCATCATGGTATTTCTATAGTTTTTTGGTCACTACCTTCCATCATTTTTTAACAACTGCATGATAGTGACGGAAATCTTTTTGGAAATACCATAAGTATCATGGTTTAAATTGGATTATACCATGGTATTAAGCCCAAGTACCATGGCGATACATGGGTTTTTGGTAGTACCATGGTAAATTATTAACGTAAACTACCATGATACGTTTGTGTAAGGGTTGTGGCTTGACTAGCGGTGCTCCCGTGTTCGAAAGCTAGAATCACCGCAGATTGTTCATTGAAATAATATTGATTACATCACAATAAATCCCAAACCATATGCCAAATGCGACAAATTAAAAGCTCTTATAGATCCTTGTTTCAATCAAAAAACATATGCACAATGTAAGGTCTCAGTAAATGTGTTACCTTTTAATAGTTTACTTTGTGTTGTTTTTATATGGGAAAAGTCTCTTTTAGACCCTCCCACATTCTTAGTCTATCTCTGTGCAAGTCAGTGCATACTGTATGAAGGTTACAGTCCCCACTATCCAATCCCATTGGCCAGAGCAGAACGCATGGCGCTTCATCTTTCGCTGGTCCTGAAATGCAACTGGAACTGGCAGTGACAATGGAGAGAAATAGGTTAAGTGCGGTACAATTACCTTCACCTGTAGATATTTGACATTGTCGCCACAATTCAAACCTACACTAATAACCAACAGACGGAGGCTCGACACTACAGATTGCATCGTCAATCGAGGAAATTATTATAACCGGCTGTTCTAAAGTGACGCGCGTACAGTACATTCCAGGGTTTTTTTCTGTGGGTGACTGTCGCCTCGTCTTCTGGTTAACGGGATACTGCAGGCTGTATGGAGGGATGTCGGCATGGCTTGCACCAGAAGAACCAAAACTTTGGTGTCTACATGCGTGATTTTGAGTGGCATGACCAACATTGTGTGTCTGCTGTATGTTGGATGGGTTACTAATTACATCGCGAATGTATACATCAAAGTCCCTATGCCTATACCAGAGAAAAAGTTAGAAGGTGATAAAAAGGGTGACACTCTCCGGATCATTGAGAGGCTAGATCGACTGGAAAATGTGGTCAACCAGCATATACAAGGTAAAGTAATCGGCGTTATGAAGTTTACTGGCTACTGTATCTACTTACTGGCCTCAATAATGTTACATTGTGAATTTTGTGCGGAACAGGTAACTTAGATTCTGATCCCACTTTCATTAGTCAAAGGCGAATTGTGGATTTGTGCTGCTTCTCAATTTGGTAGGCTAATAATAATACCTGGAACAATACTTAAACTTTTTGATGGACTGGGGAAATGATAATAATAACATTGCAAAGCCTGTAGCATAGCCTACATCTCTAGAACAGAAGGCTGTCTGTTCTCTGGACACTGTCCCATCACAATACATTTTATAGGCTTGCCTATGTAGGCAATGCTTATTCTGATGTTCATAGCACAGAAATCTAAATCCATCTTCTTTTTTAAATACACACAATGGAAAGTTATCCCTTCAGTAAGCTTGGTCACTGCGTGTAATTTTACAGTAAAGAATACAGCACAGGCTATGGTACATCATGCTGCGTGTTTCTATTTTCATCCAGCATCTCTGAATACATGAAAGGATGGCTTGCAAGGAGAATTTGCTGACATGTTTGTCAATGCTTCATTCATCTCTCATGCATGCTTGTTTCAAAATGAATGGGGGCATTAATGGAATTACTGTAATACTACCTGGAAATCCTCTTTTGATCTTTTTTTTGCTCTACATATCGAATGTCCTTTTTACTTTGGTTTGTTCCATTTTCTTGAGAATGTCTGGAATTCTTTACTCAAATTCCTCCCAGCCTTTCCTACAGCTTTAGCATACACTCACAGTCACACTAGCGGTGTAACTTGAGCACATGCAGTTCCATCATCCTCTGTGTCATTATTAGCTGTTCTTGTCATCGCAAGTGGCCAAATATCGGCCAAATGTTCCATTTTTAAATTGCACAAAACAGGTACAGAAGTTAGGCCTACACACTGATAGAAACGTATGCTGTACCGAGCAGAGAGGCTCTAAACTTGGCTGGTCACTTAAATAAACATTCCACCTGGAGCCAGCTCTCCATTTCACAGTTTGTCTCTACTAGCAGTTCTGTGTGAAGGTGCTGTTGTTGCTTTATCTCAAATGGACATGTTTGGACTATTTATTTTACTCAAAAAGGAAAAGGTGGTATTGACAGAGATCAATTTTTAAAATTAATACTAATACACTGTGGCACAGAGCTCAAACAAAATGCTTCCAGCAAGAAAAAAGCCTATATATGACAGCGGGAATAATTATGCCTATATTTCACTGTAGTAGGCCATCTAAAAGAGTATGTGAAATTGGCAAACATAAGATTTTTACCCAATTAACAAAAATCAGTTATGTCCTCATTTTTAAGAATCAATAAGGTGCGACATTGAACATAGGTTAGACTCAAATGATTCTAGTTAGAGAATCATTATTTTGTTGGCAGACACATAACTCTTAGCCTTGCAAGCCAGAAAAAATCTTGCATTATTTAAAAATTAATCGTTTGTGAAATAATGCAAGATTTGTTCTGGCTTGTGAGGCAACAGAACACTTAGAATACAGATCGAATATAGAATCATGGCTTGCTACTCATATGGCTTGAATCTCTTCCATTTCAGAAGTTGAAGTCAAAGTATTGGTTTATTGTCTGCGCCATTTGCAGAAACATGAGAGTTGTAGAGGGAAATGGTTGTTTAGGGAACATCAAGTTGCCTGCACACTGAAAAAACTGGTATTGTAATAACAGCACTATATTTTCACTATATTTTACCGAATTTCCCCACGGGATAATAAAGTATTTCAATTCAATTCAATTCAATTCTATAAGTAAATAGGCCTGAAAGGGATATATCTTCAGAACATTTTCCCTTAATAGTATGGTGGGTGCATTCCAATATTATAATCTTGAAAACCTAATGCCATACATATAACATATGAACAGGCTATGACAATATGACACATACTGAACATTTTTTTCCATGTCCTTTTTGAGAAGCAGTGTAATTATGGATGACAGTTGTGCAAAAAGCCTCAATGCTGGGGGTGGCTGTAGACTCTCAAAATGCATCTGCAGCCGATGATCAGAGGACATTTTAGGTAGTCTGCCTCAATTGGTCTCCATAAGAGTCAATTCGGGCCCAATAACTGATTCAACATTGAGAATCTGTGTCAGCAGTCAGCGAGCCGTGGGCAGAGCCAGGTAATCAGTACAGTTGTGTTAATAATCTAAAGGGCATAGAGCAATCAAAGTTAAACCTAGGTAGTAGGAAAATTGCATATGATGCTGATATGTTTCCCCATCCTATTTCCTCTTAATACTACTCATAAGTTACAGATTCTCCCTCAAGCTTTTTGTTTCATTTTCTTTTAAATCAATTTAAATCAGAAATACAAATGTCTGGTAAATTAGATTAAAAAATGTTTTGTTTGTTTTTACGCTGACAGCTGCACACTTGAATAATGGCAAGCGAACTATCCATCCATTTTCATTCAGCTTCTTCTTGCCGGAGTTAAGAGTAGTAATGCATGACTCCTGGACCCTGACTCTTCGCCTACCATTAGAGTCGAACAGGGTTGTCTCCTCAACTCCAACATTCAAAGTGTGTGCATATTGGCCACTTTGGTTACAGAGCTGCAACTGAAATGACCATTAACACATTTGGAAAGGGCTTCCACTTGTCACATAATAGCCTTGCTATTATGACGTTTAGCCTTTGGAGACAATTATCTATTCTGCCATATTTCGACTCTCAAAGTCACTCACCAGGAGTCAACCCTGACTCTTTAGACCTTGAGAGATGAATAGTTGACTCTTCTGGGGTTGACTCTCTACTACTAGGTTAGAGTGGAAGCATGTCTGGAAAAGCAGAACAGACGTCCCTTTCCCAGGCAACAGTGTCTCCTGTGGGAGACCCAGTAATTCCCAGACCAGCCAAGAGATATAACACCACCAGCGTGTCTTGGGTTAGCCCTGAGGTTTCTGCCTAGTGTGACGTGCTTGGTACAACTCCATTTGGATTCTCCTGGGGTGAATCTTTTGTACGTAGTCAAACCACCTCAACTAGCTCCTCCAGATCTGAAGGAGCAGCAGTTAGAACTGCAACGATCCTCTGGATTTCATCACCCTATCATGGAGTAACTCTGAGAAAAAAAGAAAAGAAAAAACATTTCCATAGCTTGTACCTGTAATCTTGTAGACCTAAGTGTCATGCTGGTTGGTGAGTGTAGGGCTCTAGATGGACCAGTAAAGTGCAAGCACCATACGAAAGCTTAGCTTCTGCTTAAATATAATGGACAGGTACAGTGCCAGCAGAAGTGTGGAAACTGTACTGATCCCCCGTGCAGTCTCTTTTTGTCTCCTACCATCACTTGTGAATGAAGTTATCCTCTCATCAGAAGGGACATGCTGCAGAAAATATAAAGATATAAAATCTTGTGTTGAATCTTAAAATCTTATTTTCCTTTAAACAAGTGAAAACATCTGCCAAGGGATGATATAATTTCACTTTTCTCAATACAACTACCGTACGTTTGTTAAAAAAAAAAAAAACAAAAAAAAAACAAGGACACATAGTGTCATAGTTGCGAAGCGCTTTACACAAAGTGCATTTCCATTTACTGAGTGTGTGAATGAGTGATTTAGTGACATCGCCGGCCATAGAGATGCTGCTTTGCATCTAAAAATCCCAAAACAAGCAACATTTGTCTTGAAACAAGTGGAGTAATCTGTTTCATTTAAAAAATGCATAACATGTGAAAAACATGTGAAAAATTCTGATTTTAAGTTTCAATACTAGATTAAATTACTTGTTAAAATCCACCCTAAAGCAGAATTTACATTGTGTTTTCAATATCTCTGACAGATAAGTCAATATTTATAAACATAGACAACTGTCTCCCTTTAAGCTGGATATCAGAGCATCAATGTGTGATGTCATCAAGTGACACTTTTTCCATTGACAATGAATTAGTGACTGACATTGTGGGCTCATAGGAATTTTGCTTCAGCTATTGCATCTAAATGAGTTTTATTTAATTGTAGGGCTTACAGCTCTTAGTCAGAAAATGTATTCATATCCCAGTAAAATCACCATGGGTACTATCATAGTGTCCTAGGAGTTTTTCAACTATTCACCGTGGAGCAGCTCCAGGAGTTGTCTCTTGATGACCTCATCACAAGAGGTCTCTTTAGTGTTCAGCTTAAAGGGCAGTTCACCCAAAATTCCACTTACCCTTACTGTTAATATTTTTTCCTCTTACCCGGAGTGCTATGTATCCATACAGATAGTTTCTGTGTGATCTGCAGACTTTTGGAGATATCTGCTGTATAGATGTCTGTCTGTCACTACACTGAAGCTACCCCCCAACTTAATTTTCAATCAGTGCTATCTCAGTGATCAATAAAACTGTCAGTCAAACAGATAGGCAGGCAAATACAATTTCAGTTCAATTGTTTATTACACAATAAGCTGTGCTGTCTGCTCTCACAGCTCCAAAACCAATTTAGCAACATAATAACAAAAAGCAGGTGTCCCGAGTGTGTGTATCTTCATCTATGTTTGTTTGTGTGTGTGTACCTCTACCTAACTTAGAGTAAAATCTTACACATTTCAGACTAAAGACCAGTTGATTGGGGACGGCTTGTCCAATTGGGTACAAAAGCTGAAAAAGCAGATTTTTGGGTCAGCGTTTAAGGTTAGGGCTTGGTTAAGGTTAGGGTCAGGTTAATGTTAGGGTTAAGGTTAGGGTTAGGCATGTAGTTGCTATGGATATGGTTAGGGTTCGGGGCTAGGGAATGAATGTCAATGCAATGTCCCCAAAAGTGGCCTAAGTAAACGTGTGTGTTTGCATGGGTATGCTCAATTTAGACTGGGGCACATTTGCAGGACAAACTGCAAGTTAACACAAAACTCAATAACTCAACTCAAACCACATTAGCTAAATAATAAAGACCTACTCCAAACAGTAACAACATGGCAAAAAAAAAACATGTCCTCTAAATAACATGTGGTGTGTGTGTGTGTGTGTGTGTGTGTGTGTGTGAGAGAGTGTGTGGGTGTGTGTGAAAGAGATCTATCTGTCTCCATGGAAACAAGTTTCTGCCAGCAATGGTTGTGTTAGCTTATTCGGGAATCACCTGAATGTGTGTTCTTAAATTAGTGTTTGACGTCTTGGAAGTTGAGAGCAGCTTCTTGGGGTTGTGCAGTAAGCACCTGAACACATAATTTTTATTGTTCAGTTAAACTCATGTATCTCTCGAGGTGCGGCCATGGCGACTCCCTCAGAATCAGTTCCTCTCCGTCCTCACCCTCTGCAATCAACAAGTAAACTTCAGCTCGCATGTCTGTATTCCCCTGCAGCAGACAAGTTGTAGGCATCAGCCCAGGGATTGGTACGTTATGTCACCATCATACGGAAGTGCTTCTGCTGGCTACACATACAGATCCGCGTATGGTAGTGGTATCAGGTACTGATCTTTTAGCTGTTTTATTTCAGGCCACAGCAGAAAGCTCTGCTTGGGAAAATGTAGCTTGTGTGGACACTATCGCACTACTTGATCAATAAAAGAGCTTCGCTACTGAAAAGCGATTTGATTCAGAAAACAGCGATGCTGCCACCACGCTACTGACAAATGTAGTTACACTAGTAACGGCGCTACTTGTAACGCTGCTGCTGCCCAACACTGGAAACAGTTCCCAATGATACTGTTAACAACGAGGTCTGTGGATTATCTTGAGTACACGTGTCATGATTTCTGGAAAGAGACATTGCTGTTTAGCTTTTTAAATGTATGTTTTTTAATGCTTTGAGGGCTACTAACGCGATGACATTCAGCTCAGTGCCAGTTGTACTGGAGTGAAAACAGAAATCTCCATGGCAGATATCTCCAAAAGTCGGCAAATCACACCGGAAAAAAATCTGGATGGATAGGTAGCAGCAGCACGCCGGGTAGGGGGAAAATATGTTTTTATTTTTATTTTGGGTGAACTGCCCTTTTAAGGAGATACTTGTACATATTCACAAATCGAAACTGGGCCTCATTTCCCAAAAGCATCGTAAGACTAAGATGATCATAGTATCCATCTTACGAAGCTTGTTACGTTTGTGGGGTGTTTCCAAAAAGCATCTTAACTAAAGACGCTCTTAGAAATGATTGTAGCTGAACGAGTGCTACCTACCGCTCATAGAAGGCTAAGTGCAACATAAGAAGAAAACAACACACTGTCACACATCTCCTGCTGGAATCATAGTGAGCTACATTTTCATGTTTTTAATGACTACTGATGCTCTCTGTGAATAAAAGTGGAGGTTGATGCAACTGGAGTTATATAACTGGAGAGGAGACTAAATAAATAAATAATAAAAGTATTTGCATAATGAGGGAACTATGAAAATGGGAATAAACACAAAATAGGTGACTTTGGTGATTAATGCAACTTGTGCAAGTGGTGATCAGAGGAAGAGAAAATGAAGTAAAAAAATAATAAAACATTTTGTATTGTGCATCCCTTAGCTGATTCACGCCTGCAAATCTGTCTTCATCCTCCTCCTCTTCTCCCTCTTTACGGTCACGTACTGTACAGTGCCCTCACAATGTTGTGTGGCATAGTTACAAATGACTTTGATGAAGAGAAGTGTGTGGCCACAGCTTAACTTGTGCACACACCTAAAGCACAATTTCCACCTCCCCATAGTGCACTACACAATGCTCCAGTGTGCTTTATTTTGAGACAAGAGTGGTTACCTACTGTCCCAAAGGAAACACCAGTGATCAGGGGACCTCTGTTTGCCTCTTGACCCACAGATGAGCTGGCAAACACAAACAAGTTGTGCATACTACTTACAGGCATCTTGCCATGTCTGTGATCAGGACCCGATCATACTGTAGGCTTCCACCGGATAAATAAATGTGTTTACTTTCTCTGCCTCGAGCAACAGACAAATCAATTAAAGAACACATTAACATCACACATATATGCTTACTGTAGGCTATAATATGATAATGAGCTATAAGCTCTGCAGGCAATATATGCTACTATCATAATGCAGTTGATGATTCTAAGCATATAAAATGTGTCTGTTGTATTTGTATGATGTACTTACAGACAAAAATGCAGTTGAATCAATTTATCAAACATTTCAACACCTTATATCGTCACCTTATATCGTATTATAGATATAACGTGGATTCTATTTTAGGGTGGATATTCCGAGATTTGTTGCAGTGCAACCCTTTTCCTTCCGGAAAAGAACCATGCCCTCAGAATAGGAGGTGCTGATGTCATCACTTCACACTTCATTCTGGACAGCAAACCATTCTGTGTACTGGAGGTCCCAATGAGGCCAACATCATCCACAAATAGCAGAGATGCGACCCCGAGGTCCACAAACTAGATACACTCCAATCCTCTGCTGCGCTGTGACATCCTGTCCATGAAAATCACAGGAGAACAGAAACACATTTTTGTCATTCACTTTTTTACTGTCAACATTTTCTTGCAGACTCTCAGCAAGTCTTGCACATGATGAGTCTGCATGTCATAATGTGATCCCCTTAACCCTAACTGGTCTAACAGATAGGCTAGATCTGCTCTTACCTTTAACTTGATCTTGCCACGTGGATCTAGAATGCATAATCTATTATTGTGTGTAGCAGGGCATACTCCTGCTAACTCCTGTCCTTGTGAGACGAGCTGGAAATTAAAATGTCCTTTTTTTTTATCCCCTTTTTATTCTCTTGTCCCAGGGTTTTCTCATACAGCCCTTCATTCCTTGCACTGTCACACTGTGCACACAGTCTGCACCGCAGGAAGAGCTTTGTGCTGAGTGCTACTTGAAGCCAACATGAACCCCCATGTGCATTACTGCATGAGGGAATGAAACATTTACAGCAGCCGGCTCACCACAGACAGTCAGCGAGATGTCTCTGGTATCAACTCCATAGTCAGAGCTAATAAGAGAAAGACTCCACTGCTGTTGCTATCCGATGAGGTTCAACAGTCCTTGAGAGGGGCAGGCACTGCTGATTTCTGTTTAACTTTTTTGTATGGAGTCGATGAAGACTCTGCAAGTGTTGGATAGCTGTATGTAACATGTACACACATGCCCACCATAAGGGCTGTTACTCCACTCTGGGCTTGTGCCATGCTTTTAAAACTCTTAAACAATACATTGATAGAATGAAGATCTTTATTGTCAAGTACATTTTTACAACTATTTAGGAGCAGTGGGCAGCCACAGTCTGGTACCCGGGGAGCAACTCCAGTTCTAATGCCAGTGCCTTGGTCAAAGGTAACATAGTGGCGATGGCATCAAAGTTGATGTGATGTAATGGCCAGGAGGATGTTCCTAGCATGCATGTCTTTTATGGTGTTGAAACCCACAAAAACAAGGGGAGAACATGCAGACTTCACACAGAAAGCCCAAAATTGACCATCAGTGTACTGAAAGTGTTGCCTCTGCTAGTTTGTTTACATGATAACGTTAGATGTTATTATAGTTTTTATGCATAATTTAAAAGTTTAGTGTGGAAATATTTCAATGTCTACCCAATATCTACTATGTCATATATTGTTGGTGCTTCGCTTCAAAGCTAGCACTATGGGTAATCCCCAAACAGTCATTAGCTCCTGAACACCAGTCTACCTATCAGCCAGCCAATCATATACAGTGAGTGGCACAGGAATAGGTTTACATGCAGCGAACTGAAATGATGTATACCCTTCAACAAGTGAAATGATGCAGTGTTAAGGATCTCTGCAAGCAGCTCTGTTGACAAGAGTTCATCATCCTCTGCCAGCGACACCCTGCCAAAGAGCCAGTGCTTCACAGTCCTCCACTGCTGGCGAGGCATTCAACTTTGATGCCATCACTAGGCATGTGACAGTGGCACTTGGGAATTCAGATTGTTCCCCTCCCGCTGATGGAAGCAGCTGCTCCTCCAGAAGCCTTCATCGCTCCAGCACTCCCAGACATTGTAGAATTCATCAACAACGAAAAGATGCTGCATCAACCCAGATCCAGGGCTTCGCCTCCCGTCATATCCAGCATGAAGGCCAGCATACTCAGCAACAGCAGCCCCTACTCAGTCGGTGAGTGGTGCACAGAAAGCCCTGTGACGTAAGGTAGCACCTCCCGCAAATTATGGTTTGGGGAAAGTGGATATTGTGTGTCATGTTTGTTTCAATTAAGCACTGAACTTGCACTGCACATTCATAAAAAGAGCCTTGTCCCAACAAAGTATTTCCCCTCCCCTCCAATACACTGTCAGAGGCGAGTCAAGGACCAGTGCCCCCCTTGTCCACAGTGGCTAGCCCTGCCACTACCGTAGCCCCTCTCCGAGTGTTTTCCTCGCTGTAGTGGCATATCTGTTCTACCACTTCGCCAAGGCCAGCTCCGAGGGAGGTGAAGCGCTGCCGTCTCCTTCCTTTGTGAAAAGGGATTGTAGCAGTTGGCCTCTGTCATGCCTGCCCTTGTGCGATCGCATCAGAGGGTGACGATCCTTATGAGCCTAAATGGTTGTGCTCAATCCAGTATCCTGCTTGCCAATGTCCAGTCATTAGATAATAAAATAGTGGGCGACTCAAATACCAGCAGCACGTGAGAAATTGTAACATCCTCTGTTTGATGAATACATGGCTGACCCCCTCCATTCCAGACAATGCCATTCAACCTGAGGAGTCACTCTCTGTTCACCGCATGGACAGGATAGATGTGTTCGGTAAGAAGAAGGTAGGTGCCGTCTGTTTCATGGTGAACAGTAACTGGTGCGACACTTGGAATATTACAAGTTTGACACACTTCTGCTCGCCTAACTTTCTGACAGTAAAATGTCGGCCACACTTTTTACCATGGGAGTTCTCCTCAGTCATCAACACCGCTGTGTATATCCCACAACAGGCGAGTACAGAATTGACTATATCCGAGCTTTACAAAACTTGTTACTAAACAGCAATCACACTAGCAACCCGGACATTATGCTCATTGTACCTGGCGATTTTAACCAGGAGAGCTTTAAGAAGGTGATGCTAGACTTTCAGCAGCACATCAGCTGTGCCACGGGAGGAACTAAAACACTGGACCATTGCTATTCCCTGTTTAAAGATGGATACAAAGCTCAGACTCTTCCTCCGTTTGGAAAAAGTGACCACCGTGCGCCTCTGGTGATGAGGGAAGTCACACATTGGACGGGCCAATCAGAAGCCGACCTTCAGGTCGAATTGCATGACGCAGTCTGGGGAACATTCCAGAACATGCCCATGGACAACATCAACGAGTACACAGAGTCTGTGCTGGATTTAATTGGTAAAACGATGGAAGAAACTGTTCCCAAAGTTAAGACATTCCCTAACTAGAAACCTTGGATTAACAAAACCATCCGCGATGCTCTGAACATGCGCACTGCTACATACAATACAAGACTAGAGACAGGCAACATGGATGATTACAAAGCAGCCTCATACAATGTGAGAAAGCAGTGAGGAAGGCAAAATGGAAATAAGGTTTTTTTTTAAGGTTACTTTATTTGTCAATTACACAAGGCAACTGAAATGTGTTCTCTGCATTTGACCCATCCTAAGGAGCAGTGGGCAGCCACAGTGCGGCGCCCGGGGACCATCTCCAGTTGTAATGCCAGTACCTCTGGTCAAGGGTGATGGCAGGAGTATACACACACACACAACAACCTAGCATACATGTCTTTATTATGGTGTGGGGGAAACCGGAGGACCCGGAGGAAACCCACGCAAACATGGGGAGGACATGCAAACTCCACACAGAAAGGCCCCCCACCTTGCCTTCTTGCTGTGAGGCAACAGTGCTAACCACTGCGCCACCGTGCCGCCGCTAGGGAAGGTCTAACAGTGTGATCCTAGAAACATGTGGCAATGATTAAAATTAATGACGGATTATAAACTGACCCTTCCCCCCTCCTTAGCGAGTGCTGATGCGTCTCTTGCTGATGACCTTAACACCTTTTATGCACACTTTCAGGCTAGCAGTGGCCGCCAAGCCATCACATTTGAAGCAGAGGCAGGCGGCAGGGGAGAGAGAGCATTTACTGTCTCTGAGCACAATGTCAGAAGGACGTTCAAGCGAGTGAACACCAGGAAGGCCGCAGGACCACATGTTATTGCAGGGCGAGTCCTCAAGTCATGCGCTGACCAACTGCCACCAGTGTTCACTGATATTCAATCTGTCCCTGGCCTAGTATGTCATACCAACATGTTTCAAGGAATCCACCATCATCCCCATACCCAAGAAACCGAAACCAGCCTACCTTAATGACGTTCACCCAGTAGTGCTCACCTCTGTGGTGATGAAGTGCATCGAAAGGCTGGTCAAGGACCACATAAGCTCCTCTCTGCCCAGCATACTTGACCCCCTACAGTTAGCCTACTGACCCAAAAGATCCACAGAGGATGCCATCACCCACATCCTCCACACTGCCCTATCCCACCTGGACAAAAGGATGGGGAATTATGTGAGACTGCTGTTCATTGATTACAGTTCAGCCTTCAACACCATAATCCCCTCCAAACTCATCACCAAACTCAGGGACCTAGGTATAAGCACCTCCCTGTGTGGGTGGATCCTTGACTTCCTGACGGGCAGACCTCAGGTGGTGAGAGTGGGCAGCCACACCTCATCTCCCCACACCCTCAACACGGGTGCACCCCTCTTTCCTCACTGGCCCCCCTTGGGCTATGGAGTGGCTTTCAGATGCTACACTTGTAGTGGCAGCAAGGGTCATGAGGAAGCTATCCCAGAAAATACACCAAAAGCTATGGGCACCGCCACTAACAGAGTATTTTGAGAAATGGGAACAAGAATGCAATCTTCCCACCAAAGTGAGATGATGGCTACAACAAGGTTACAAACTCAAGTTTTCCTCCCCTGTTCTCAGGGACACCATCAGATCTTTGCTCCGGTTCCTCCTGAACTAGGAAACTGGGTTTTACTCCCATTATTTCCTAGTTCCAGAGAAGGGAACGCCGGACATGAGACCCATTCTGGATTTACACGTCCTCAACAGATTCACTCAGAAATGTCCATTCAGAATGCTATCCATCCCCTAGCTGCTGAAGAACATCAACCCCCAGGGATTGGTTTGCATCAGTGGACCTGAGAGAATATTAATTTTCACATTTCGATGACTCCCAGCCACAGGCAATTTCTCTGCTTTTCATTTCAGGATCAGGCATACGAATTCAACAGAATTCCGTTTTGTTACCCAAAACCTGCTCCAAGCTGGTGAAGACAGCTTTAGAGCCTTTTCGTCATCTGGGTATCATCAGAATTTATTGCTACCTGGATGACTGGGTCCTCCCGAGATCGTCGGAAGAACAGGTTCTAGCGCACCGCATCTCCAGACTTCACCATAAATTGGAAGAAAAGCACTCTGCACCTGAGTCAACAGACCAACTATTTGGGCGGTCTCCATGGTGGAAAGGCTCATGGAGCCCAGGCAGGAATCACTACATGCAGCACTAGTCAAAGTGTGCCTGTGAGCTATGGTCATGGCTCTAACAGTCATTCGTCACCCGGTAATGCATCTGGGACTGCTTCACATAGGGACACATCTCTGTCGGGCTGGTGTTACACGAATTATTGGATAAGAGTCTCCTGAGATACCCCTAAAGATTCTATCTTTGAAGTTAACGTTCTTCCTATTCTTCACATTCACCAAGAGGGTGACTGACCTTTGAGCGTGACATAAGTATTCAACAAAACCCTGTAATGATGCTTAATAATAACACAGATTTTTCCTGCATAGAGAATTTCAAGGCTATAATGCTACACAACTCCACTAATAATTACTTTTATTTAATAACATGCAATTACAGTAGGTTTTGGAAATGGAAATAGCCAGCCAGTGCTGCTGCTGCCTGCCAGCCACTATTGTTTAGTAGTGGCAGGCTAGGCAGCTAGAATGATTAAAGACACAATCAGTACACCAAGGTGGCTTGTATGAATCATGAATCATTGCATTTATGTTGCACTTTTCTAGACACTCAAATTACTTAACAATGTAGAGCAGAAATAGCCTCCTCCGCCACCTATGTGTAGCACCCAACCTTGGGCTACACAGGCTCAATGGCTTCCATACACTGGCACCAGGCACACAACACACATACACAATGGCTGAAAGGCTTGGAATTAATATCTGCCAATTAAGGGGAGGGATGATTAGGCCTTGATGTCAAAGACCTGATTGGGAATTTGGCCAGGAACGTCGGGGAACCCCCCTACTCTTTGCAGTAGACACCCTGGGTTCTTTAATGACCAAATTCAGTCAGGTTAACAAGTTAACTGACTGAGGCTTGAACCGGCAATATTTCAATCATGAGCTCGGAGCCCCACCCAAGCTGCCTCACACTGGTTTAAGACTGGAACTAATGCTAAAAGAAGCTTCGCTATCAGACTATTGGCACAGAGATATTATCCTAGAATCTAGATCCAGTAGTTTCGATTCAGGGCTACAGAGACATATTAATGCTGGAAAGTGCAATGTGCGCCTTTCACGAGAAGAACTATAACTACAATGTCAACACATGAATGTTAAATTCACTAATGTTAACACAAATTGCTAATATTTTAAACCTTGCAGAGTTTATCATAGCAGGCTAGATAATGGTTAACTTTAAAAATAGAATGGGAGAGGATGATAGGATAGCAGGGAAAGCAGCAGGACAGGTGAAAGGGAGAACACTTGCTACAGTAGTAAACAATGTTAGAGTCTAACATATCAGATCATCATAAATGGTTGTGACTACTGGAATGGAAGCTAAAACTACAAATCATGATGTTTGTTAAAAGTATAATAACAGCTTAAATTTATAGAGCGCCTTTCAAGAGACCCAAGGATGCTTTACACAGTAGGGCAGGCAACAACAACAAGAAAATAAATCAAATACAACAAAAACTGAAAATAATAATGGCAATGATTGGGGATGGCAGAGTTAACTAGAGGCCATAGGCCCTGGTGAACAGTATTTTTTTTGCAAAAAAAGTCACATCTTTTTTTAAGTGACCACGTAGTGAATCTCTGGTGGAAGAGAGTTCCAGAGGGTGGGGGCTGCCACACTTAAGGCTCTGTCCCCATATGTCTATAGTTTGGTGTGGGGGGTGGAGAGCAGACCCGTGTCTGAGGACCGCACCTTCTGAGATGGGGTAAAGGGGTGGAGGAGGCCCGATAGGTACTGGGGGGCAAGGGCATGGAGGGATTTGTAGGTGAGAAGGAGGACTTTGTAAGAGATGTGGGACTTGACCGGGAGCCGGTGAAGATGGATGACGGTGGGGGTGATGTGCTGCCAGGGCGTAGAGCTGATGAGAACCCTGGCAGCTGAGTTCTGCATACTGGAGCCTGTCCAGGGCTTTGCTGGGTAGCCCAGACAGGACTTCACTGCAGTAGTCCAGATGGGAGGTGATGAAGGCATGGATGAGGGTCTCTGTCATGGAGTCTTGAGAGTGATGGCTTGGTGATGGATTTGATATGTGACTGGAATGAGAGGGTGGAGTCCAGAATGACACCAAGGTTGCAGACATCAGGGGATAGGCAGATGGAGCAGCTGTCCACATCCAGAAGGAGATGGCCAACTTTCCGGAGCAGCACCTTGGGAGCCACAACCATGAGCTCTGTTTTATTGGTGTTGAGTTTGAGTAGATTTGATGACAACCATATTTTTATTTCATTTGGGCAGTTGACAAGAGGCTGGGGGGAGACGAGTGGATGGTTTTGTGCTGAGATGTAGCTGTGTGTCATCAGCGGAGGAGTGGAAGCTTAGACCGTGGTGGTGGATGATCTGACCAAGGGCAAGCATATAGATGGTAAAGAGGAGGGGTCCAAGCACAGAGCCTTGAGGCACACCATGGTTGACTTGGGCCAGGGTGGAGCTGGAGTCACTGATAGTGACAAACTGTTTCCTGTCGGAGAGATATGATTGGAACCAGAAGAGAGCTGCACTGGTGAGGCCTAGGTAATCAGATAGGCGGTTGAGAAGGACAGTGTGGCAGACTGTATCAAAGGCAGCAGAGAGGTCCAGGAGGATGAGGAGGATGAGAATACTGACGTGGCCTGAGTCAGCAGCAGTGAGGAGGCCATTGGTGATTTGTTAACTTCCTTGTTAATTTCCTATTATTTATATGATTAGATCTTTGTTTTCATGGATATTTGTATGAAAGTGTTAATTTATTTATTGAATTGAAGATGATTATGAGTATCTTTAATGAGGCTATTTTTATCAAGTTAACAAAAACTGACGACAACAACTGGGTTGAGCAAGGGCCAGCAGAGGGCACATGCACACATGGTGTTTAAACTGAGGTACCACCTCAGCCAGATTTTGAACCAGGGAAAACCCTGATAACATGATATGAAGTCATACTCAAATGTGTGAGCATATCATTTATGATACTAAAAGCACAGCACAGCCCTAGCAGTTTTTTACTCTTCTTGACCTCTTAGGCTGTACAGTATATTCCTATTATACTGTATGTTGTAATTGAACGGAAGAGATCTGTGATTATTATTCAGTAATACAATGCTAATTTTAACTGCAGATGATAATTGACAATTCCCTAGATGGCTCCAATCAAATCAAGCTGTCATATTAATTGAAAGCCTGCTAAATCGTGATTTTGTTAACTTTGATGCTGAGGAATAAGAAAAGTGGAAGTCTCTCTCTCTCTCTCTCTGTGTGTGTGTGTGTGTGGGTGGGTGCGCACATGCACATTCAGGCATGCTCTGGTATGCGGCACTGGAAAGTGAGACGAACAAAAGCATTCTTACTCCCAGTTCCTTTTAAGTGCTTAGTGCTTTGGGAAGTAGAAAAGAACAAACAAAGGCCTATTTTGGTATGGCTTAGATGCAGGCAATTACTTGTTGTTTATAAGATAAATTCCTTCCTTTCCTATTGTGTGAAGTTTTGTTTTCAATACCTTGAAGTTGATATAAGATATTGAATGACATAACATTGTAGCTGTGAGATATTTAAAGGTGCAAATAATTGTAGCCTAATGATTATGAATATTCATCAGGGTGCCCATGATGTTGTCATAATGTTACTATGGTTACATGTAGTTAATGTAGCCAAAGCTTTAATTTGGAACATCGATCAGGCATTCAATGTTGGAACTACTTCAAAGTTACACATTTATGGAGTATTAATTCTTATGCCTCCAGCCAATTTGAATTCACTCAGGCTATGGTATAAAGTAAATTAGTAAAGGTGGTTTAGATTGTAGCTGATTACTGTGCAGTGAGCACATTGTAAGTGAAATATAAATATGTTTAAGCACATTATAATTAATCTTATGATCCTGATTCATGTAAAAATTATTTATGCCTCATCTTGATACATTGATCAAGCATGAATAATAGGGCAGGAGAGGAGAGTGGACACCAGTATTTAGTGCCTCAGAATTGACAAACCTGGAACAGATTTTTTTGCTCACCATAAACCTACCTATATAGATTTACAATAAATAATTCATGCAGTGTACAGTAGAGTAAGACTATACTATACTAATCTCTCCTACAAGAACATCTGACAGCACTTGCAGTTCCTATCCTGTAGGCAGGGGTAGAGATGGTTGGAGATGAGGGTGAAGAAGTGTGACCTCGGAGGTGTTAGGATGGCCTAGAGGTAGAGAGGTTAACCGGCAACCATAAGGCCATTGGTTCGATCCCTGGCAAATATAGGATAAGATGGACCTCTCTGATGAAACTTGTGTATATAGAGGACTATATGTATGTGTATCTGAGAGGGATATGCGGAAAAACTAATTTAAATTGCCTTGTGTGCATAATGGACAATAAAGTAATCTTCTAATGTAAAACAGAAGAGAAAGGTTGACAGTCAGAGTTGATTTACTCCAATAAATAGAAGAATTATTGTATTACATGTACATGAATGCACGAGAAAACACTTGATAATGAAAACAATTAATTACTCTGAGTCTAGAGGGCAAAACCATCATGAGGAGAATATGAATAGATTAGACTTGTTATCCCCCTTTGTAAGTGTTTCAATTCAAATGTTATCCCCTGACAATTTTCACTAAACAGAAAACAGTACCTTATTAAAAATGTTCTCAAGGTTACTTATCCTCATTCATTCTCTGCATCCGATACAAAAACACATGTTCCCCCATGCCTTCCTTTCCAGTCAGTTTGTTTGGTGTGTATGATAATTTCCCACAATAACTATTAAAGACAAAATGGTCTTTTGTCTATCAGGTATTATCCATATTAATATTGGGAGTTCAATGATGTGTTGATGAATAGAGATTATTCAGGAGTCAGGACTGCTATATAACTATACAACAATTCATACTGTAGCATTCTCATGACGTTTCACACCAATGTAATGCAGTGCCACAGCTCATTGGCTACGGTTGTCATTTAATGATGATCACTTCCTACTTGATTACAATTACCTGTGTTTGCCTATCAAGATGCCTACGATCAACTATTATGCCAGGACAGTCCTATGATAGTGTAGCCTCCTGCGAACCTGTCCTCTGCTCTGTACACACCACCATCATCCTGGGCTCTGTCCCAGGCACCCACACATCTGTCTGGTGTATTTGCTAAGTGCATAGAGACAATGCTTAAGAGCCAGGCATTTTAGAGAAGGCTCTTCTCCATGTGGTGAAATGAGGAGGCAACAGCAACTAGGACTAATTGGAGTGCTTTGTTTCTACATGCTTTCTAGATTGCCCCAGCAGTTGTTATCCCTCTCCTTCTTTGGTTTGGCATTCATAATTCATGCTGGAGAATATGGAAGCTACATTTTAGTTTGAACACCATGCCCTTAGATCCTAGTCTCTTAAGTTTTTCTCAGAAACATTACAGTTTGATCCACATGCGTGTGTGGACCTGTAAAAATATTAATATGCAGTGAAGCGCAGGAATGAGTATTCAGTGGCTTTCTTTTCCTCTAACTACAGCTCAGTACTACTGATCAGACTATGTAGGCCTGGCCTACTATAGATTTCTGTTAAGGAATTTGTGTAGAAGTGCCATATACTGGATGGAAAATAAAGGAAAAGTTATGCAAATCGAAGTCATAGTGCTCCAGAGCATGGCATTGTCAATGGCTGCATTCACAAGCAGCTGTTTGATAAGACTTCTCACTCTGTAGAAGATTCTACCCCCACCCCCCTCCCCCATTTACAAAAAGTACATGTTAGCCCTCTGATGGCTGTAATTTTCAGCATTTCTCCTTAGTGAGTCACTTGTTACTGAACCTTACTGATCTTTGTCTTGCTTGATATTGTCCCTGGTATAACCCTTTCAAGTGTTGTCATTTTGAAAAAAAATCCAGAAGCCTTTTTCCTTTTTTTTCCACCTGTGGTGAAAATGACCAGTGTTTTATTTTGTTCTTTACAGTGCAGTTGGGATGAAAGGGAAATTACATTTTACTAAAGGAGTCTATGTTTTGTTAACTAGCCTAATGATGGTCATGTGGGTTCATTAATACATTAACCCCTCACTTCAACACCAGTGATGGATAAATAATGAATTAACACTGGGAACATGTGAGCAGAGGCAGTTCATGCATTATGATTAACATCTCAATTAAGGTTAAACATGGTGAGTATCAAGGCCTCTGTAGTTCACTGTTCAACCTCCCACCAAGTCTCTCTGTCATCTATTTCCACATTCCACCATCAAATACACTTCTCAAGTGTTCTCTAGTTCTCTCACTTCTCTAGTTTTTCTGCCCAAATAAGGGTGATCTATGGTAAAATTAATGGGTTATTAAAAGATTGCCTCTAGCTTCATCTGTGGTTCACACAGGCTCTTGAATGAAGTATTTTAATATCAATTTCTCTCTTTGATGAAGCAGGGGATTTTGAATTTTGAAGCAGCAATTTACAAAAAGGAAAACTCATTAGCCAACACTAGTTTAGCAGTCCAGCACAGATTGCTTGATGTCATCAGCTTCAGTACATTCTCATAAGCATGACTAACAAAATTGCAACATCTGCTCCTTTAGTGTTAAGCCACTGAAAACTGGCCTCAAAATAGTAAAAATGTATATCATATCAAACTTGAGTGTCATATTAAAGCATTCACCAAAATTTGAATAAAAAATAAATAAAAAACCTTATCATCTTCAAACTTTTTGCTGCCATGGAATAAAAAGCCAAAACTATCAAATTGACCCTACATGGTTTGAAAGGTCAACTATTTGGCTAACTAGCAGACTACATACCACCCAAATCTGTGTTTTATTTAACTATACCTCCCTGGGGGTATGAAGCTAATTGTTTTAGCATCTTCCCTTCACTTACATAAAATGGTTAGCATTAGCTTTGTTACGTACTGAACAACTCAAAGATTTGTGTGGTGTGCCCCAGTCTGCTTGTTAGCGTTTCAGAAGGGTTGGGTATCATTTGGATTTTATCGATTCCAGTACCGGTTCTGCTTATAAAATCTGGTTCTTATTGAATCTCAGTTCAGATTCGAATATATTTGGTGAGGGAGAAATGTAAATATCAAGCACAAAAAATTGTCTTCGCATATTTAGGCTATTATTCAGTAAATTGTGAACCATGAAGGTATCTTTTTCTCTTAATTAGCTGTAGCCTATATATTAGCCTAGATCTGTTTTTGATGCATTATGACAGGAAAATATCAAAGAATGCTTATTAAATTCTTTAATATTGCTGTGGATAATGGGATAAAACTGCATTTTGCTTAGCTAGTACTTACTCGTTTACCATAAATCACTGCCCAGAGTTTTCTATAATAGGGGGTCTGTGGGGATGAAGGGTGATCTGTGAACTTGCATCTAAGGATTATCATTCGTTTACCGGTACTTCCAATATAAAAGATGAATTTGAGTGTGAATCGCTAACGTTGCTACTATCTAACTATCTGGGGCGTATGTCTGGGAGACCACAACATGTCAGCAAAGGTGCAAACATTCAAGCAAATGCTTTGTCAAGGAGGTGCTTTCTTGCTTGCACAAAATACTTTTGCAGCAGGTATTGCACCTTGCTGTAGTGCATCTTCTTTTTGTGAAGCTCAGCCAAACTTTCAAGTGTTTGCTGCGGTCAGCCATGGTCCAGCAAAAGTAAAGGAAAAGTCTCTGCTCACATGCTTTGCTGATGCAACCACACACATAACCAATTATGTGACGTTGTGTCCCAGCAACAGGCAAAATGCCCAATGCAGTTCACTCATATGAGTGCAACAGAAATATGCTATAGGAATCGTTAAGGAGATTTGAAAATCGTGTTTCTTATCGAATCCACGGTTCTTGGAAATTTGGTTCTCGATACCCAACCCTGCTTATCAGTAGCTTTCAAACCATGTCAGACTAATTTTAATTTCCAATCTAGCTACGTATTTTTAAAAAGTGAAGAAAAGTGCAGTGCATTGTTTTCCTATGGGGGAGACGACTGGAAGTTTTGTGGACATTTCTCAGCTTGGAGAAATAGCCCACATCAATCATCTTTCTCCTAAATGTGATTTTTGCATGAGACAATGTGAATTTAGTGATCTCATTAAATTCCTTCCTTTGCCACACCTAACTGCAACCCAGTAACAGGGAAAGGGAGAGAGACTAAATTGGAGCACAGTTATGTTCTCATACATACTTTTTAGGTGTTTACTCTATGCAAATTAGTTCCCAAATTATGTAATTAAAAGTAATCATGGATTTACCTTGCCTGGGGCTTTAATATAAAGGTAAGCAGCTAACAATTTCAGTATTGTTAAACTACTGTATCAGTGATTTCAGTATCTCTCTCTCTCTCTCTCTCTCTCTCTCTCTCTCTCATGCACACACACACAAACAAACTTTTTCAACCTTTTGTAATGAAATTACATAAGTAATTAATAATTAGAAGCATTAGGACATAATTGCCTATTAATCAATAAGAATGGAGTTGATATATGAGGAAATTTGAATAAACCCAGTCAGGCAGAGTCCTTGAACTTGACAGGAATTAGCACTCTACTGCAACCTGCCATGTGTGCTGATGCACAAAGGGAGCTACTGTATATAGGCATACACCTCCAAGATGGTGAAACACTTGCTAGCTTCAATTATCACCTTGTCTTCTTCCATGATTGTTTTTACTATGAAAGTTAATGGCTTTGTGTTTATATAGTAAGCCTTCTGCTGTAAAATTGTGTTGGTTCTCAACACAAAACACTTGTATATCACCTCTGCATCATCTCTTGCCATTAGATTTTCCATCATAACTGGTCATTCTCTCGATTGTCCAGAGAATATTCATGTCATTTTTTGTTGTTATCAGAGAGACAGTTTATCACAATCAGTTTGGGAGACTGTCCATGTCCGTAAAGGATAAGGCCAATCTACTCTGAATACTCCTCCTACTCTCTCCTACCCTTAGCAGCTCTCAACCAGGAAGCCATAAGTTCCCGTTGTGTGCCAAAATCATTAAATACAGTTCACAAACATATATTTCCAGTTTTAAATATCATAATGTATTATCGTGAAAAACAGGGGCATTGTTGTTATTACAAAATTTACTTCAAAAGGAAAAAAGCTCTATCCGATCTATCAATGTACAGTAGTAAACAGAACAGTGTTGTCCCTGAGCATGTGCACTGCATATTGCGCTCGAGTAAAATGTTAATTCCAACTATGAATTATGCTGACTAAAGTAACAGTGCGGCTCTGTGACTTCTGGATATGAATCTGGTATTGGCTAGATGGACCATATGTTGACAATAACAAAAAATAAAATTACACTGACCATATCCTTTAAAAGTTTAGAATGCTGGACCCCTAGCCCTGTTTCCTACTTAACAGTGATGCTGTCAATCAGTAAATTCCTCTCGCCGCACAGTCCATGCTGTTCTTCATACTGGATGTCTGCAGCTCTGGCTAGTTAGCCACAAAACCAATGTAAAGTCAACAGGGCCACGCTTCAGTCTATACAAGCCCTGAAATAAATGCTGAAAGCTAGCGTTTATTTCAGGGCTTGTATAGACTGGAGCATGGTCCTGTTACTTTAGATTGGTTTTGTGAGTTGCTAGCCGCAAGAACAGCATGGATTGTGCTGAGAAAGGACTCTAGGCCTACTGATTGTCAACATCATTGGTAAGTAGGAAATACAGCTAGGGGTCCAAAATTCTGAACTTTCCCTTTCATACTGCTTATTTACTGTCATCATCCCATCTATTAGTTGTTGTGATTTCTATTGCTTTGTGATACTCTTTGTTCATTATGTTAATGCTTTAACAGAGACAGTCTAATATCAGGAGGCGGACCACTGTAGTAGTTTTGAACAGGGTAATCCATAACACTAAAGATGGAGGCAACAACAAAACGACTTGCTTCAAAACAAACACATTCAGAGAAAATAATTAAATGTGATGTGATTATGTTGAGTAACATTATAATTTACTGTATTTTGAAGTGAAATGTGATGTTTAAAGATGTTTTGAATTAATCATGATATCTGCCAAAAGGCTGGGAATGTGTGTAGACAGTAATTTGTGTTGTATATCACAAAATTGGCCCTTTTGACCAAATTAAACCATTGTATGTTATCAATAATTTACCAGTGACTTCAAATATGAAAGAAAAACGATGATATGTATGACAGATGCCTAGATATGGATGACTCCCCATTCAAAAAGATAGAGGTCTGGTCTTGTTAGTATTGTTAGTCCCTGTTACCAAGATGGCGGCGGAATCGACTTCTCTTTAGAGGGACTTTGCTAAGACTTGAGGAGAATTTTGAGTTTTAAAGATCTTTTAATTAATAACAGTCTCTGCTAAATGGCTGGGAATCGTGCCGTGAGTGGTTGCCATGGAAACCACTGGATGGTGCATGCATAAAGGCTGATGTGGAAAAAGGCATTTTTCTATCACAAAATTGCCCTTTTTGGCCAAATTATCCATTCTGTGATGTCAGTAAAACATGAAATACAAACCCTAATATGTGTGACGGATTCTTAGATAGGGACTCCCTACTCAAAGAGATAGGGGGCTGGTGTTACTAAGATGGCGGCAGAGACAACTGACTTCTTTTTAATTTTGGCTCTTACCACCAGTCACTGGACTTTGTTCCAGGGTGTGTGTGTGTGTGTGTATGTGTGTGTGCGTGTGTGTCTAGTTGGGTGTTAGATTAGGGCAATGTCTGTTTATTTGTATGCTACACAGATTCTTTACATGTGTGTAGACAAACACTTCAGGGTATATTTCTTTTTCACAGTAGTTCTGAGTTATCCACAATCTGCAATGAACACGATCATGTAGCCTACAGTTGATGTTTTGTAGAAATTTCAGATTGCTTAGTGGATGTTAAGATAAGACAGCACCCCAAGAAAGGTTCCTAATTTGCTCTGCTCAGAGTAAAAATACTGCATGTAATTCTTCCACTGTGATAACTCTGCGCTGCTTCATTTTGCCCTTGGCTTCATAGCTTGGCTGGTTGCCCTTAAGCAAGAATTCCGTGGGATGTCCAACTCCTTCACTGCTATTCTGTAATTCCATTCTCCTTTAAATCAAAGAGAAACATTTGAGTTCAAATGAATGAAATGGAATGGCTTCTCAATGACATGGGGTGTCTGTGTCAGATGTCTCATGTTGGTGACCAGGTATTTGTGTACAACTAAAGAAAGAGACGCCTTTCTTTCTACCCCTGTGAAGAACTTGCCTGCATCCAGTTCCCTAAATCACTAAATTGTTAGCCAATTTCTGTGCCGCTCCCACAGGTTACATTTGAGTTGCATCAGTGACACAGGAGCCTTTTCCATATCTTTTCCTTTGAAGAAGGTTAATTGGTAGTCACATTGTATGCATGGATCTGCTACAGTATTCAAGCACATGAAAATGGGTCTCACCTCTCAGGTTATGCTTTCTGCACTGAATTCAAACTTAAAGGTGGATTATTTCAGATTTTGAACATTAATATAGCACCAAACAACTATTTGCTATGTAAAGATATAAAGATGTATGGGTGTCCAGAGCAGAGAATGAAGTCACACTTACTATGTGGGTGTTGTAATCCGAGCTTCTCTGTCCTTCATTTTGGTTATGTATACTTGTTATATGCAC
>OMKL01136842.1:0-11088 GCA_900302295.1 Parasudis fraserbrunneri
TGGGAGCTCAAAGGGCCAATAGAAAAGAAGCACGCACACCCACACGTCTCAGACGCAGGACAGACGGACACGGGTGGATGAATAACGACTACAGTCCACACACACACACACACACACACTCATCTTAACAAGGACACGCTGTGTCGTAGCTGTGAAGCTAACCGGTCTTCCACAAAGTGCATTGCCTGTGAGCCGCCACCGGGGGGCAGAGTGGCTAATAGTGACTGAATTACTGACCGATCGAGCCGTTGACATTGCCGGTCACTGAGGTACTTTGCGTGTAAAAAAAACCTCCCAAACTGTGTTTGTTTTCTACAGTCAAACTGTGATCCCACCCTGTAGTGTAGCCTACTGTGAGTCAGTGGTGATTGGGCTGGCAGGTGGGTATAGACGGTTCTATTGTGTTGCTAGGGAACAGCTTGGACCCACGTTTATTTCCTGTCAGTTGTTGATGTTAGCCGAGACAAAGGGGAAGGGAAGACGTTGATCTCCCTGGCTACTTCCGTCGTCGGCTCTGGAAAAATATGCAGACCGAGGACTCTATGAAATGAATGGAGTGGGAGAGCCTTGTTTGATCGAGGAGCAACTTTGCAATGTTTGGGGTCTTAGAAACGTACTGACATTTTAAACTAGGAATGTCGTTCAGCGGATCTTTTTTAAAAGTGCATGTCAATGACGTATTTCACCTTTTTTTGACAACGTACAGACAACGAGTCTAGGATAGACTAGCGATTTTGGCTAGTTTTGACATCAAAATGAGAAAATGTTTTCTTTTACAATATTGAAATTGACATTCCTGATATTTAAGCAGTTGATTGCGATCGCACGTGTCAGTTTCATTAGTGATGTGAAAGAGTTTTCAGAGAGGACGTCGCCTCCCGTTCATTTTCCCGCCTGAGTTCCCTCTTCCTAGACTGGAAACTCTTTGATATTAGCAAACACCGCAACAGGAAGTAAACTTGGGTTCATTTAGATGAATGTTTATGTTGTCAAGTTGAAACCGTCTATACTCCTCTGCACCCAGAGGAGAAGAAGTGTCTATCCTCTGTGTATACCTGTGTATACCCTCGATACACCACTGCACCATACCCCTAGCTATATATGTGAAGAAACTGCCTGTTGGTAGCATTCTCACCTGACTAGATGGGTTTCCCAAATAGCATCTCAGTGCCAACGTCGTCCTAAAAGCCAAAAAACACAAATAAAATCTTAGTGTCAAAGCCTTGTATCTATAAGACTTGTGACAGACTTTGAAGAGTGTGGAACCATTTTTAAGCCTCTAGCCTCTAGTTTTTTTTGTTGCTGGAAATATATTTTGTTGCAAGGTCAAATTAACCGAAAACTCTGTTGCCTGGCAACATTAGTGTACAGTATTGAAAAGTTTGGTAACACTTAACTTATGCCGGCACAATATTAATGGCTAAGTTGCCTGCTATTGAGGATGTGTCAACAAACTGTTGATTAACCATCTGTTACTCAAGTCTCAGACCTGATGTTTCAGTGCAGGGGAATGACTCCTATTTCGCATCCCAGACACAAACCCCCTTTTTCTACCTGCTTAACTCTAATTCTAAAGGTTAACTGTCAGTTAAATAATATTTGTTTCATATTTCGTAGGTACTTAATCATTATTTTGTCCCCCCTAAAGTCAAGTGTTACCAAGATTTCCGTTGCAGAACTTTTTCTAGATAGATGGCTTTGCTGAGTGCTACAGGAATATGCTTTTGGAAATGTGGACCTTGGGGTCCGGGATTGAAGATTTTAAATGTATTCAGGGCCTTTGTTCTGAGTGTTTGCATTTGCTTGTCTGGTTTGCCAGATGGGCGGGGTTTGCACTTTTGTGACATTTTGATAAGTTCTGTTGTGCCAGGCAAGATCAATCAATCAGAATTTAAATGACTTCAGATCAAAGTCATATAGTACTGTCTTGTACCCAATGAAGGGGTAATAGCCGAGGCCTGTAGAAATGATTTTACTATAGGTCAAACTTAATGAATGAATGAATGAATGGTTGGTTGAAAGTATGAATGTTTACCAGGAAAGCTTGATGTACCATTATATGTAAATTCATTCTTTTGTTCCAAAAAAAACAAACAAAAAAAGGTAGAAATGCTTGTCGTGGATGATGTGTGCATGTTCCGACCCAGCTGTGCTGTCACACCGATACTGAACACGATCGAATGCACCCAAAGAGACATACGGCATCAATCCATCCATCGATGAATCAATTAATCAATCAATCAGTTAGGGCTGTCCTCAACTAAAGACATTCTTAGTCGACTGATAGTCGTTGGATTTTTGTGGACTGATCGATAAGTCGATTTCAATCGACAAATCTGTAAAAAGATTTGTTTCCCAAATACAGTCATGCAGATGGACCTCGTTGAATCCAGTGCTTACCGGAGATGCTTACCAGAAGTCGTTCTAGTGCTTACCGGAGATGCTTACCAGAGAGTCGTTCTAGTGCTTACCGGAGATGCTTACCAGAAGATCGTTCTAGTGCTTACCGGAGATGCTTACCAGAGATCGTACTAGTGCTTACCAGAGATGCTTACCAGAGATCGTTCTAGTGCTTACCAGAGATGCTTACCAGAGATGCTTACCAGAGATCACTCTAGTGCTTACCGGAGATGCTTACCAGAGATCACTCTAGTGCTTACCGGAGATGCTTACCAGAGATCACTCTAGTGCTTACCGGAGATGCTTACCAGAGATCACTCTAGTGCTTACCGGAGATGCTTACCAGAGATCGTATTAGTGCTTACCAGAGATGCTTACCAGAGATCGTACTAGTGCTTACCAGAGATGCTTACCAGAGATCGTACTAGTGCTTACCGGAGATGCACTTATCATTCACAGGAAATAATTCATTCAGCATGGGGGGAAAAAAAACATCGACTAACAATGACGTGGTCAAGTAAGAGCGAACCGACCGATTAATCGACTAATCGATTAGGAGGGGGCAGCCCAACAATCAATGTATCATGAGTATGGACTGGACATATCATATCATTGCATCTCGATTGCCATACATACAAATTTGAATGCCTTGTTTCAATGCATCGTTGAACAGACTGAAGGATTTTCTATGTACAGCTCGTGTGACTGTTGCCTCTTCAGATACGCTAGTGGCAAAGCAGTCAGAAACACTTTTATTTTCAACTATAATAAATCTTTATTGCACAAAATGTCTCGCCTGCATTCTTTGTTTGGAAGCACTTTATTCTGATGAACATGCCTTATAATTAAAGGGATAGTTCAGATTTTTTTCACCCCTAGCCCTATTTCCTTCTTACCGATGATGTTATCGATCGGTGGAGTCCTTTCTCAGCACAATCCGTGCTAGCTCCGGCCAGTTAGCCACAAACTAATGCAAAGTCGATGGGGCCAAGCTCCTGTCTGTACAAGCTGACCGAACGTAACTGCAATCTACTTTGTGTGCATTGTGGAGTAGGTTTCTGTTACCTTCAGTCAGCTTGCACAGACAGGAGCTTGGCCCCATTGACTTTGCATTACTGTTTTTACCTCGAATTTATGTTCAGTTCTTAATCTTGAGAACTGGTTCTTAAACTCCGGTTCTAACGCTAGTGCCTCGGTCAAGGGCAACGATAGGAGTTTGTACCTGCAGCATACATGTCTTTTATCATGTGGGAGGAAACCGGAGTGCCCGGGGGAAACCCACGTGGACACGGGGAGAACATGCAGATTTCCCACACCATGTAATGTAGCACATTTGTCGTACTATTTCACATGAATAAACTATGTGCTACCTCTTGACTATAAAGACTGAACCAGATTCCCACCAGGCTATAGAATTTACTGTTTGATAACAAAGTCATCCATTCATTAAGTTGGCTTGTCTCTGGCCAGCGTCCACTTTGCAACACGGAGTCGTATCATGAATTCGCTGGAATAATCTAATAATATACACCCCTCCGTTGGAGGCTAACCTGGAAAAATGCAAAGTAATTATATAGGGAAAGTGGCAGATGGCATCACATAATACAATTTATAGTCTACTGCAGAGTAGCCGGTGTCACAGAGCTATGCACGGTAGCCCACTGGGGGGCAGGACAGACCAAGGACACCGATGGAGAGGAAGGTAATGGAATAATCTGATAACAAAAGCTTACCTTTACAAAAAAAAAGTATCATGGTCGTTTGATGTTAATTTCAGTTTTACCGCAGTACCGGCTGTTGTATGAATAATTTACCACGGTACTGCCGTGGTAAAAGTCATGTATCGCCATGATACCCCTTTTATAATACCGTGGTATAATCCAGTTTAAACCATGATATCGATGGTATTTCCATAATTTCTTGGTCAGTTGTGCCATCATGGTAATGACCAAAAAAAAACTGATGGAAGTACCATGATACTATAATACTTTTTTGTAAGTTGTTTCTTTCTGTTGTTTTTTTTCTTCTTTTTTTTCTTTTTTTTTTTTTTATAGTAAGTGAAGTTGAAAAACGCATTATGTGCAAAATGAATGGCTGCGATATAGCACTTTTCCGGAGCTAGTGCCACTCAAAGTGCTTAACACCAAGTGAGTAACACCCTGGTTTTCACATGAGCTGTCAGCTTTGCTTAAGGGAAGGAGCAGAGCCTGGTCTCGTGCCAGACTCTCAGGGGATCCTTTACACTGGCTTCATTAAGACAACTTAGAAATAAATGTACAAATGTGTAAGTTGCACTTCAGCTGTGAGAAAAGCCAAAATCGAGTTATTATTTAAACCTAATTACTCGCTCCTACTCAAACCCGGCAAGATTTTGGATAGCAGTAAACTAAAACAAAAACAAAAGCACTAATTCGCTACCTACACATGTTAATTATGGTGACTGTCTAATTTCTGAACAAAATGGGTTTTGCCGAGCATCCAATAAACATTTTGCGGTCTCTGAGCATTTATTTGAAAGTCAGGGCCCCTTCTTAATGATGATGATGATTGTATGTGGACCCTGAGCTTCTGAGGTCACCTTTCAACCCCTCTCCCCTAATGATGTACTGGAAGCCATCGATACCAGGAGTTCAACTCGAGAGGATAAATTGGATCCTTTTTTTTTCTAAAACTGTCCGCTTCAATTATCACAGAACAATTAACCAATATATTTAATCTTTCTATCTCAACGGCCAGATTTCCTAGTGTTTGGAAATCGGCCCACGTGGTTCCTTTACAGAAAGGAGGTGAAAGTGATTATTTAAATTATTACCGCCCAATCTCCAAGCTACCCTGCTTAGCAAAAATCCTGTAATCTTTGGTAAAAAAAATATATATATTATATATATCTATTCAAGTCACCCAGCTTTAAGTCTGCACCAATCAAGATTTAGAGCTAATCACAGCACTATGTCAGCCATTACATTAGTTACAAATAATATAGTATCTGCATTACATAACAAGAAACACTGTACTACCCTTTTTGTGGATCTGTCAAAAGCATTTGATACAGTTGATGGTCGTTTGCTCTTACAAAAATTATGTAATATTGGCTTGGACAGAAAGGCTTGTGATTGGTTTCAGAATTATTAGTTTGAGAGGCGTCAGTGTGTGAAGTCAGGAAGTGCCCAGTCTGAGTTTATACCGGTAACAAAGGGTGTTCCGCAAGGTTACATTTTGGGTCCCATCCTCTTCACCATTCATATTAATGATATTGTCTCTTCATTAAATGGTTGTCAAGCCCATCTGTATGCAGATGACACTCTTGTGTATTGTATTGCTGACTCTGTACAACTGGCTATTGAGAACCTACAACCTTCCTTTAAAGCTCTTCAGGAAGCTCTTATTAATCTTAAGCTGGTACTTAACGCAAATAAAACAAAATTCATGCTGTTTACTAGAGCCCGAATTATTGAGAATAATGGTTTGCATATACTTACTGTAAATGGATCTAGCATTGAGAGAGTCACTGAATATAAATATCTTGGCATCTGGCTTGATGAGACATTTACATTTGTAGCAAACTGCGACAAAAAATTGGTTTCTTTTACCGAAACAGAGCCAGCTTCCCTATGATATGATATGATATGATCCCTATGATATGGAGATGTAATTTAGAGAAATGCTGCTCCTTCCACTCTTAAACCCCTGGATGTGGTCTATCATTCTGCCCTCAGATTTATTACTGGTGATGGCTATGGTACTCACCACTGTAAACTGTATGATAAGATGGGATGGTCTTCTCTGGCAGAGAGGTGTAATAAACACTGGTGTATGTTTATCTATAAGGCCATTGTCAGAAAGCTTCCACCTGATATCATGACGATGCTATATTAGAACTTTGGACCCTATCTAACTCGTTCAAATGACTGGTTTATGCTGAAGTTCCCCCGAACACGGTCTGAATTTGGAAAGTCAGCCTTTTACTTTAGTGCCCAAACTTCTTGGAATGATCTTCAACATACACTAAAAATAGATTCACTACTAACTTATGGGGCAATTTAAAAACATGATCACTAACCTCCCTGCCACAATTTGTAACTGTTTTAACTGACTATTTGTGTTTTGTATGTATTTTACTCTTTTTATCATGTTCAAATGTGTAACTATTTTACAGATTTTTTCTTTTCTTATATTAATTTGTATTTATTTTAACTGGCTGTAACTCGACATCATTTAAAATGTGGGCAACCTCATCTGATTATTCGAGTATAAATAAAGGTTTAAATGAAATGAAACATTTTAGAGTATGGGTAGCCCCAATGGGAATTGAACCCCTAACCCTGGCAGTGTTAGTGCCATGATCAGAACGCCAAGCAACTCTACCCATTGTGGGCTGCACAGATATATTAAAGTTTTTCTTATCATTTAGCCATTACAATGTTCATATCTGGGCCAAGTCTAGGGAGGATAAAATCATACATAATTGCAAGAATAACATTATTTTACCCGCCAGATAAACTTCCTTAAAGCCCCAATCAGTGATCCAAACATAAACACATTTTTGGAGCCCCACTGCCAAAAATAACAAATATGAATGGAGACATGTGATCATTCTCTAGTTGATTGACTGAGCTCTTGATACAAGGACTACCACCAGACAACAGGTACATTTTTATTACCGTATATCTTCTGCATTGTGGCTGTAATAGGTTTGTTTATGTTAGATGTGTTTGTAAATACTGGAGTAAAACACATTTATATCCTGATTTATAATGGGTTAAGAAAGTTACAAAATGCATATTGTCCATCTACAGATCAAACTCTCTAATTCACTAAACTCCACAAGTGAATATATCTCACATTGATATGGTCGTCAACAACATCAACAACAACAACAACAACAACAACAACAAGTCACGGATTGGGTCTTTAAATCACAACTCTGTGCAAAAACATAGTCTGAGCTAGCTTTATTAGCCAGACCAACAGTAATCTGGGTCCATCTGGGCCCGTGTCTGCTTGATTTATGATGTTTTGGTCGTGCTGCAGTATTTCCCTGGCTCTGTGTTCTCCGGTGGCCATTAGTGCCAGCCACACTTCACTGCTGCTTCTAGTCTCTGAAAATCAAACATGCATTTGTCACATTCTGAGCTCCATTAGAGGCCATTAGAGAATAATATTTGGAACTTGGAACTATGTCAACGCTATGGGATCATAACTCCGGTTTGCCATCCTATTTTTATGGAAAATAATCTTTCATTTTGTTCGAGTGAAAACCCCACACCCTAAAAGAGAATTTGCATTTTTTTTTTGTTATTCAGATGATCTTTAGAAAGTTCAGTCAGTATTTGTGCTCACAATAAATTCTCCCCCAAAGCAAGAGGACATTTAACAGAACACTGGATATGGTGCATTTATACATTGTATCCTTTTATTACACCTGTAGGATCACAGATCAGATGCAATTATACATTGCACTATTATAGATAGATAGATAGACAGACAGACAGACAGACAGATAAATAGATAGATAGATAGATATATAGATGTTTTATTGTTGCCACGCAACAGTGTTAGTGGTAATTATAATTGTAGCTCAGTTCCAGTGCAAAAAGAAAGACAGAAAAACAAGCATACAGGCACCATAAACCATTACAATAACACACACAAAAAGGAAACACATGAATGTGAGAATATGTACAGTGAATATATATGATATGTACAGTGAATATATATGATATGTACAGTTCAGTTCAGTACTCCAGCATATCAAGTAGCCCAAAGGCAGAGAGTACATGACTGATGCACCAGTGCAAACAGGTCCTGTCTGAGTTCGGTCCGGTGCGTACAGTGCATTCAGGTCAGTGTATGGGATCTTATGGCAAGGGGGGGGGGGCTAGCAGGGGGTGCTAAGTGTTCTGACTGCTGTAGGACAGAAGCTGTTTTTGAATCGAGTGGATTGGGTTCATGTGGACCTGTTGTGCCTTTCAGATTGGAGAAGCTGGAAGATGTTTGTGGTACATCTATAGGATCACAGATCAGGTGTTATTATCCATTGTACCGTTATAGTACGCTTGTGGGGACCGTAGAGCAGATCCATTGTGCCATTGTGGACCTTTTCAAACATGACAACGTAACAACACAATAAACATTCTAAACGGGCCCATGTTTATTTCCTGTTGCAGTGTTTGCTAATACAATACAGCTGACAGGAAATACACTGGGGCCCAAGCTGTTCCCCTAGCAACGGAATTCTTCTGAAAAGGTCTAATATCACTGATATAGAGAGGTTGGGGGAGGGGGGGGTACATGTTTTTGGAGTTATCGAGTGGGCACGTCCCCTCACAGATGTTCCAGTGAGTTCGGCCCACAACACCTCAAGAAGGCTCAACAGTGAATTCCTTCCTTGGGAGTGACTGGTTCATGCTCACAAATCCAGACCAGGGGTCTGAGCCTTTTTTTTTTTTTTTTTTTACTTTGACAGGATCCAAATGAGAGATCTGATCTTGTCTCCTTAAAACATTGACTACTAGGCACTGCCTCTCTTGTCGGACCCAACACACACATTATATGTTCTAACCCATTCTAGAGGAACAGTGGTTCTCAACCCTTTTAATGCCAAGGACGCTCAGATTGGTGCACAATCCCGTGGACCCTCATAGATTCTGTGCCAGGGACCCCCATCTGAGAAGATTTTTGTTGTTAGATATAAACTGTCTATACTGTAGTTGAGGTGATATCAGTGGAGAAATTTGTGAAACCTACGATCAGAACACTCACTCATACACTTTCTCATTGGGCTAATTTGTGCTAAATTAGTGAAACTATTCCCTATTTTCATCCCCTACCCCACATTGTGAACCACTCATATAAACTAACTGTCCAAGGTCATAGGAATATCATAGTCTGTATGAATTCTATTTTAGGGTGGATTTTCCTTCATTAACTTGGCAGTTGACTGATGCGGCTTCAGTTAATTGACAGAGATGGCAGGCTGGTTTTGGTCTTGATGAGATACTGGTATTGCAGGGAATTTATCTCATTACTTAAAGCTATTGGCGCCATGTAATTTAATATCTTTCACACTGTCACTTTACACATGATGTAAAGATTTTGGCAGGGGTATGGGTTGTTATTTGGCAGCCTCACTTCTTTTGGAATTTGTAACGACAGTGCCGCCTGCTGTCTTATTTTGGAACAGCGATCCCCCACTCTCACCTTCGCATGGAACGCTTCAACAGCCCCAGATCCTACCCGGACTGAAATCAACGTTGCACTCGTAACAGGCATGGCGTCCTTCAGTCGGATTTTGTGAAGTGTCATTTGACTGAAAGTTATATTCATTCTGAAATCGTACTTTTTCTCTTTGTGGATGCCGTTGTGAAAATATATCTACACAATGTCGTGCAGGACCATGTGTCAAGTTATACAGCGCCGTAAGTAGATAATAATAATACTATTATGATCAACATTAATGGCCAGCTAACGTTAGCTGGCTCGTCCATCCATCAATTAGCTACACACACATAACGTACACACACATCCGTGACCTTCGTTGGTGGCAATATCATCATGTCAGAATAACATTTACCCTTTAATTGGGCTACTACCAAATCCATTGTGGTGTGTCTTCACTGACATTGTAACCAAAGCTAAACTAAGAGAGAAATCACGCTTTTTTCTTTCTCATAGTTGTCATCCCTGAGTGATCACCTCACAAATACACCTTAAGTCACTCGTTCGGTTGCACATGGGTTAAATGAGACAAAACTATGGGTTTTTTTTGCTTTGAAATGAGCAACCGAGGCCCAGATTAAATAATAATTTGTGGGTTGTTTACTAAGTTTTCCTCCAATGCTTTTTAAAACATGGATCATTCAGAACATTATGATTAGAGAGCAGGAGGAGATTTGACAGAAGACGAAGACCGATACAATATAGTCATAGACTTAGACCATTAGTTCTGGGTCAATGGGCAAACATTATTGAGATAAAATCAATTTCTCTCTATTAAAGAGATCTAACATCTTTCTATGTGTCAAAAATCCAAGGTGCTTTGTCTTTTTCTTACATGTTAGTTAACCCTGTCATGGCCCTAAAGGGATTTTATTATTGGGGATATTATTTGATACCTGTACCCTGTTATAGACCTTCTCAGTGAAATTGCTTTGCTATGGGAACAGCTTTGGTCCAAGTGTATTTCTTCAGTTATTGCATTAGCAAACTGTGAAACAGGAAATAATCTTGGTCATGGCTACTTTAGATGGTATCTATATTTCATAGATTTTTCACCTGGTGTTTTATAAACCTAACCCTTACCTTTAACCCTAACCTTAACCTCACTGGAGACATCACGCCCCACCTTAACACAAAATGCAGATGACATTTTTCTTTTGTGTGATCATTGATTTTTTCGAAGTTATAATGCATTTTAACAAAACGCAGATGCCCTCTTAGACATGACCGGTAAACTTGGACCAATTTAGAATGTTTATGTTTGTGTTTGAAACAGCCTAGCCTGACACGTCCGACCCAGCCAGGAGCCAGGAGCTAGGAGCTAACAGATACCAGTATCGTTGCGTCTCTATAGTTAATTGTTTGTTTATTCAGATCTCCATTAGTTATTATCCCTCCTCTCTCTCTCTCTCTCTCTCTCTCTCTCTCTCTCCTCCTCTCTCCCCCCCCCACCCCCCCCCCTCCCACCCT
>OMKL01136849.1:0-18287 GCA_900302295.1 Parasudis fraserbrunneri
CTCTCTCTCTCTCTCTTTTCTCTCTATCTCTCTCTTTTTCACACACACACACACACACACACACACACACACACACACACACACAATTATGGGGCACATCACAGCCTCAGACTCTATGGGAGCAGAGCATCAGACAGTCTGCGGAGGTATACTGTACATGGGTAAAGGCCAAGAGACAGATACAGCCAGAGAGGCTATATGAGAGACTGCTGTTGTGTGTTCACACACACACACACACACACACACACACACACATACACACACATATCCATTTATGTGAAATATGGTGCATTCTGTAACTAACCCTAACCTAACCCTAACCGTAACCATCACACTACAATAGCTCATCAAACCAAATCAGGGCATCGAAAATGTCCTCATTTGGAAGAGTGTCCTGATTTTGTGAGTGTGTATTCTTGAAATTGTCCTGATTTTTCACATAAATGAGCCCATACCTGCAAACAACATGTGAGAAATATGGAAGAAACCACAGCATCACACACAGCCTGGATTACGATACGATACATTTTATTATCCATTTTCATGGAAATTATTTTTGTAAAGTCAGCATACACATAACAGAGCACAGGGCACACACCTATTACATACACACCAAAGACAAATATTCATCCATATAAAAGAGGGAGGGAGGGGGGAAAGGGGGGGCAGGGAGACTGAGAGAGAGAGAGAGAGATAAGGTGCAATGCAATGTTATTATTTAGTTTAGTTTGGCAGTTGTTCAGTAGTCTGATGGCAGATGGAACTAAGCTGGCCTGGGGTCTCTTCTTGCTGAACAGCGGTAGACCTTGTATTACCTTCCTGAGGGAAGAAGCTCAAAAGACTGGGTGAGGGTATGGGTCACGTCTCTGATAATTAGAGCGGACTTGTTCTTTGCCCCGGCTGTCACACAGTGCTTGAAGTCCCCATGCATGGCTGCCCACAGAGCAGTCCTCCATTAGAGTGTTCTTGTTGCTCTGTGACAGCACCTCCACACCAGACCAGGAAAGAAAAAGTCAAGACAATCTCTATATGGCATGTGTAGAGGGCTGAAAGTATATTAGGGTTGATATGCAGTTGCCTCAGCTCACACAAGAGGTACAATCTTTGTTGGCACTCTTTACGGATGAGATGAGCATTGTCATTGAAAGAGAAGGTGCGGTCCAAGGTGGTGGCCCCCCTCTCTACCTGTTCACCACCCAGAACCAGCTCTCTTTCCTGGGTCCGTTGCAAATCAATTAGGAGTTCTCTGGTTTTCTTGATGTTGAGCTGTGTGGGTAGTTGTTGTTGCACCAGTCGCACACTCTGCAGGCTTCGGCCTCATAGTGCATTGTGGTCAGACAGGTCGACTGGTGCAGTGGCGTCCGCATATTTCACAGCGAGACAGCCTCTGTTGGAGCCCCTCAGGTCACCGGTGTAGATACAGTTCCCCTCTTCTTGTGAGCTTGTGTGTGTGTGTGTGTGTGTGTGTGTGTGTGTGTCTGCGTGTGCGTGTGTATATGTGTGTGCGTGTGCATGCACGCGTGATAATGTGTGTGCTTGCTGTGGTCTATAATTGACCATGGATCTACAACAGCCAATCAAATGAAGTGCTATTAGGAAGGAGTAGCTAAAAGCTTTCTCTCTCTCTTTCTTTTTCTCTCTCTCTCTCTCTCACACACACACACACACACACACACTCACACACACAACATTTGGAACAATATGGTGGTGTACATTAGGGTGTATGTGTATGAATGGGTTGGCTATAACTGCTGATAACGGCCGATTCTATGGAAATGGTTTAAATTGGGGGGTGTAAAAACTTGTGATTTTGTACTATTTTCACCAAACTTTAAACATATATGTGTTAGTCTAATTTGATTGTATACAAATTGACTAAAGGTGCGGTCAGAAATTATAACCTACTGTCAGAATATTCCTCCCAGAATTCTCAAAATGTGTCACTATTATAGCAGAGAGGAAACCATATGCTATGAATCACTCATGAGAATATGCTGCAAATCATCTTGATTATTATAGTGAATTTTCCCATAGTAATATATATTTTTAATTTATTTATCTAGATAGTTTGCAAGTCATAAATCATTACAATATCAACATTTCTTTCCTTGTGGAATACATACAGTTGATACTATTCATTTTACACTACCTGACTCATTGAAGCACATATACACTTACAGTATGTACACATGATATTAGATTTTTTAATTGATTACATTGTTTTTTTCTCCCTAATTTCAAAAACAAATGTGTCACTGTAGTGACAACAGAAGATGCATATTTCAGAATGTGTCTGAAACACCACATAAACCCATGAAAGTTTCCACATTAGACTAAAATGCTGTGCTGACCTCTTGTGTGTCAGTTGTTTTCTGAGAGGAAGAATTCATCTTCCCTTTTAGACACTGATTCAGGTAAAATAGAGCAAATTTCAAAAATGAGCCACAGATGTTGGCATGGCATCTTAATTGTGAGGCGGATGTTTATTTTCTTAAAAGTTGAATTAATTAATGTCATCTACCATAACAATCACGCCACTACCTTGACAGTGCCATTTGTTATGGTAGTGACTCCACTTTACCTTGAGCTGAGTTTCTGCTGAACTACTACGGAAACTCAGTTGACCAAACTGCATCTTTTGACAACAACAGCAGGAGCTGGCCCCTTGAGACCAGCTCCATCAAGCCTTATTGAATTGATATTGAAATTCAAATTGAATTGGGTAATCAGTGCCGATACCCAGTCCTACTTTGGAGCCCAATTATAATAAAACAAAATACTGAAACATATGTAGCTATTCACAATGGTCATGGCAAAAAGTGATGCTGTCTGAGTTCCTGAGTGAAATAGTAAGGGTGTGGCTGCTGTAAAACCTGGCCCATTTTAGAGAAGCAAACAGAGTTACAGTAGTGACATAAAACTGGAGACTTTTTTGCAAAAACATTTTTAATTTATAAAAAATTCACAAAATAGAACAGATTTTTTCCAAGTTTCAATTAAGATGTATCAAGAGGTATTGAAAATGTATAAAAAAAAACTGGAAAAAATGTTTAGTGTTGTTTTTATCTAGCCTACATAAACTTAAGGCTTTGTGGTAGAGATGGCCACCTTCCAATATAAAGTGACATTCAAATACTGTTTTTTTTCTTGTTTTTTTTTCAATATTTAAACTATCATGGTCTCATAATTCCTTTGAGCTAATTAGATCTTAGGAGGAGAGAAATGGAGAAAGAAAGAAAGATAAGGAAGAGTAGAGAGCAAGGAGGACAGGAGGGTGGTAAAAAAAGAAATTGGGTGAGGAAAGAAGAGGGAGAGGAAGAGAAATGGGACAGGCAGTTACCCTTTGAATTTATAAACAGCCTCTGTCTGGAAGCCAGACGCCTCAAACTGGATGAACTCTGTTTCAACTAACATGCTGCACCCAAAATATGTCTGCCACTATGTATGTGTGTCTCTGTAGATATTAACGCGCGCGCAAGTGCGTATGTTTGTCTGTTTGCGTGCGTGCGCACATGTAGGCTATATGCCGTGTGCACCTGTTCCCATTTGCTGTTTGAACAACTACAGCGCATCAATTTGTAAGGTGGTGGTGTCATCCTAATGATTATAAACCTATGCATGGCTGCATCTGAGCTTTACTCCAGCCTCCAGAACGCTTCAGTACGCAGGCGTGGCGAGCGCGCACTACTGCAGACAGGGGGCGTCAACATGGCGTTCTGTCTCCGACCGCACTGACTGCAGCCTGCCAGAGAGAGCGAGAGAGAGAAAGAGAGAGAGAGAGGGAGAGACGTGTTGGCCATTCTGCCAAACGTCGAGATTCGTTCTTGTTTTTTATCCCTATGAATTCTTACGCACCACCAGGAGGTTAGGGTTAATTCAGAGGATATTCTTATCCTTTTTCTTTCTACTGTTAGTTTCTCATTCTTTATATGCCGTTGATGTTTTTTGTGTGCAGCAGAGACGTTTGAGCTGTAGAGCAGGTGTGAGAGACAGCGGCGACCGCTCCTCTCCTCCCGTTTCTAAGGGGAAATGTCGAGCGAGAAGCCGGTTTCAGCACCACCAGGTTCGGCTTCGCTGACGGACACAGATCGAGACTCTCATCCCCCGGGCCCCGTGCAGCCGCAGGTCGTTACGGGCGCTGGCCCCGCCGCCACAGGGGAAAGGATGGTGTCTGCAGCCGGCTCCATGGTTCTCCCGGCCGGGGTAATCAACCCTGCCGTCCCGATCAGGAATATTCAGATGAAATTCGCCGTGCTGGTGGGCCTGATTCAGGTCGGGGAGGTTAGCAACAGGGACATCGTTGAGACGGTTCTGAACCTGGTGAGTCAAATACCATAAGGGACACGGAGAGCCAGTCATATAATATAGCAGAATCACTGCGCCCTAACCCGCGATGTTTTATTTACGATGCTTCACTCCCCAGGTTGTGTGGCTTTTGGAGGATGATGTCATTTGTTTGTTCAGAGGATGGATGGGGCTTTTCTTTCCTGCAGATGAAAGGAAGATGATTGTTGCGAGAGAAAGAATGGATAGGCTAAACTCCGTTATTGCAAAGGCTAGAGCAGCTGAACGAAGCATGTGACCCCACCATGGAGGGTAGTCTAATCACCAGCCATTGTTGACTAAATGACCCGTTTGTTGCCAATTGCTTACCAAGTGGAGCTAAACCTGTACTTCTGTCCCAATTGTCTTTCTTGCATTTCACATTAAACCAAGCAATACTGAAAACATAGCCAAGCTGACGTAGGCTGTTCTGACCTCGTTACATCTCTGATGCATAGGCAGCTTTATTACAAACGCTGAATCATTAGGCTACAATGTTGCGCACAAAATTAGGCAACTACAAATTTGTTACATTTACGTTTGAAACATGTGAAGGTATGTGTGGCTGTTTGCATCGAAACAAAACAATACTACAATGAACAAAGGCCGACTAGCATTATGCTACCCATCGCCATATGCTGCTTATGAGAATATCTGAAAATTATGCATAGGCCTACAGCCATTGTTGAAGGTAGGCCCTGCTCGCTAGTGATCTTGGTAGATATGAAGCGAAGGTTAATAGCTGTTTATATAGCTGTGATTTAATGGGGCATTATGCACCTGTTTGTGGATAGGATGCAACGTAGCTTGCCTTTTCCTAAGCCGCCTCTCATCTTTGCCGGTCTAGCGCTGCGGTAAATTTAGTTTTATAGCCTATTTGATATTCAAACTTTGTCTTTTCAATAGCCCATGTCAGAGCCAAGTCAATTCTTGATCTGTTGACGGCGGCGAGCAAGTTTTGCATCTTATTTTCATCGGTCCGTTACTCGCTTTGCATTAGTGTTAATAGGGACAAGTCCAAGCTGCTAAGGGACTGTCTCAGAAGTGCACCCTGACAAAATGCAACATTATGTAGGCTATCTGTGCATCTAAGACAGTGGTTCTGAATTCAGACTGAATTAAAAAAGTTCCTGAACTGCAACCAAAACAGACCATCTAAAATCTTAAAACGCAAGAGATTATTAAATACAGAAAAATTGCTTATGTTTAAAAGTGTGTACACAACTTTGGTAAAGGTAGTAATGATATGGCTTAGAAACATGAAACCGCTTGCATGTAGCCCAGAAAAAGCCTCACTCCTATAAACTAATCTTAGTACTTCTAGTTTTTCAAAATATTTTGACCAAGTATAACGTTCTTGCAAGTCTGTACATGATCTATTAGCATGTTAAAGGCCTAATCCCTGATCCACACATATACACATGGGTAGTCCCACCACTGGAAATAAGAAAAAGGATTTTTCGTTTTATTCTTGAGCTGATTGACTCTGCCCTTGATACAAGGACTAATACAAGCCAACATGTAATATGAGTTTTAACTGTATTTGGGTCATAGGCTGTAAAAAACCTTTACATTGCTAAAGACTAAAAAGATCTATATTCCAATTTATAATGGGTTAAGACATTTCCAAACAGCTTATTTTCCATGTATAGATCAAACTCTTCAATAATGTATGTGAATACCTAACATTGATATGGCCAAACAATCCAGACTGAAGCTTTTAAAAAGGGCTACAGAAGAGGAAACAGCCTGATTTTGTAGGCCCACTCACCTGTGCAAAAGCCTATTCCAAATAACCCAACTATGTAATTATCCATTCATGCCATGAAATCACACTTTAGGATATTTGTTTACTCAGGGTTATATACACTGCTGTATGAATTAGGCTAAACTGTGTGTCTGGCAATTTTTAAAAATCTTTTGTTCAATATCAGTGAATGGTGTGTATGTCACTTTTTGCACTCTGTCTAGGATGTCATAATGCCACCCAATAACCATTTATGCCAAATCTGGTTCGTCTATGGTGCGATTTTCACAAGTTTTATGTAAATTAGCCTGTTTGTTATATAGAAGGCCATTTACATTTTTAGCAATATGTCATTTCCTCTGAGATCTCTTTTGGTACCACGTCTTAGGTTAACCCAATATGCATATGCCAAATTTGACAGACATTTTTAATTTCGCATTATGTCATTTCCTGTCTGAGATTTTTTGGGCACCCCTTCTAGGATGTCGAAGGGTCATCCAATCAGCATGTGTACCAAATTTGTGATTGAAGTTTGTTTGAGGACAATTACCAGTTAGGTGAATTTAAGCAATATGTCACTTTCTGTTTGAGATTTTCTTGGACACTCATGTATATGGAATTTGGTGCTTTTATGGTGCAATTTTAGATAATTTTGGTATTTTTTAAATCAGTAACCTACATTAGAGGTGTCCATTTAACATTTCAGCATATCACTTCCTGTTTGAGATTCTATTGGTGTACCCCCTCTATAATGTGTAAAGTGTCGCTCAATAAGCCTGTATACCAAATTTGGTGCTTTTATGATACAGTGTTGGTATGTTTGAAGATATTCTCCTGCTATAGAGGTGGCAATTTTACATTTTAGTAAAATACCATTTTCCTTTTGAAATTCCCTTCTTGCATGGCTTCACTCACACCTCATCCAAAATACATTTACAATGCTGCACGTTATGTGGAGAATTATATGCATGGGTCATAATATTGGTTTGTGTTAATGTCCCCCTGATGCAACAGAAATTAATACACTATTATAGGCCTAATTCTGCACACTATTATCCAGCCTAGAATATTACTGCTTTGTAGAACTTTGATTACAGTGTAACAACAACAAACTTTTTTGTTGGAGCTTTGACTCACTCATAAATAGTTTTCACCATGAAAACATTAGGGAAAGCTAGCAAAAAAAAGAACTTTAACCATGCTTTATCAATGTTGAAGTTTGAAAAATCCAACGTGACAACAACACCTATCTCACAATGAATATATTACATAAAAAATCAGCACAATAAGCTTTTTTTTTTATACCTTAATGATGCCGTTGCCATTCTGCATTATTTCCATCCACCATGTTTCTCTGCTCAAGCCTTTCACATGAGTGTGACTGACAACCGTGGCGGCCAATAAGGTATGGGCCTTTGCCTGACAGCTTCCCTGATTGGCTGGAAGCCAGAGCCACGCTTAAACTTTCAGAGGGCATTACTCAGTATTGGGCCTATGGTGGTAACTGAAACTGTTTCATATTACCCTACTCATCAGTGACAAACCTTGTATGATTTTTTCTGTGTCAGAATTCCAACAAAATGTTAATTAGCAGAAGTTACCTACTGCATGCACTTATGAATCGAGGTCAAGAGGCAAAGCACAAACTGTTCAACAAAAGGCCTGGCGGACTAAAGAGCATTGTCAGGCGTGTGTTTATATTTGTCAGACATGTGTTTATATTTACATTGTAGCGCTCGGCTGCGGGCTGCTGTCCATGGTACTGACCTTCCAGTTGGTGTTTTTACATTGGTTCACAGTGGTGCAAGACCACATCGAGAGAGGGATTTAATAAGCACACACTCATAACTTACATTCACAAATGAACGAGGAAAATAATTTGGTCTTCTGCAAACCCCGGCCAAGGCTTAACAAATCATCGAAAAACGATCTTCGGTTGTTCCATAGTGCTAGGCCATGTCATTACATAGTGAGTTAGTACAAGTAATTTTTTCCATGATAAAATGGCTTTATTGCGCCTGTATCGTGAAGAAATCTAAGTGAAACTGGAAAAGAATGTACATTGGATAGAGAGAGAGAGAGAAAGAGATGGGCGGTGGTTCTGAGCTACATTTGGAGGTGGTTGCATATTTCTAGGCCGTGTCCTTGCATATCTCTACAATTTTGTCAGAATTTTGAACATTACCAACACCCGGTTTCTTAGTGTAGGAACATGTGGAGTGCTGGTTATTCCGTCCTTCTTTACTATGTAAAGCATGGTCTCTTAAACCTTTACAGTCAGGGACCCATGCCATATGAGATTTCATTTTTCTTGGCATGGGACCCAGGCTCACTGAAACATATCACAAATATATTACTGCTGTTGTCATGTGAGGGACCCACCAGAAGGAGGCCTGTGACACATTTTGGGTCCCAACACATAGTTTAAGATACCAGGATGTAAAGTAGGGATGTTAACGCTAGTCGACGTGGCATCTACAGACGAGTCGTTGTTTTTTTGTGTGCGTTTTTTTTAAGCCTCTCATGTAGACCTATCGGCTTAATAAATGCACTAGGGATACTTCATTTTCAAGAGCGGAATTTTGACTCCTCATAGGATTACATAGGGTACGATAATTATCGCAAGTTCAGATCAAACAAATTAGATGTTGCAGATCATGCAAATATGACTTAAAATCCAGCAATTGCATGTCCTATTCCTTGTGTAAAATGTTGCCAGAAACATATTTTATGTCAAATGTAGGTAGAAAAAGAGAAAGTTGATGAACGAGCAAGCAAGCCGCCATTTTCTTTTTGAAAACGGGAGCAGACAACCAGGGACCACCCAACTAGTAGCGCGTTAATCCAATCAGGTGCATTCCACGTGGGGAAATGGGAAGTAGGGAGGGGATACGCAACATGCACATAACAAGCATGCGTGGCCGGACCAGCTACCAACACAAAGAACAAAAACAGAGAAGCTCGGTAGGCCATCACAAAGAAAAAAAAAGAAAAGAAAAGATTTTTGATTACTATATGTTTGATGTACTTTTACTGTCGACACAGAGAACCTGTCAAAGTCGGTCTTTTAGTCGACACATTTAACATCCTTAGTGTAAAGGATTATTTAATGATGTTTAAAGTGGTACATTACTTGTACTGTAGACACTTAAGACACTTGTACTGTAGTTTTCATGAAATATGCTGAGTAGGTGTTATATTTCTTCATCTAAATAACCATTTCTTTTTCTCTTGACTGCAGTTCAAAAACTAGTTTGAGAAAAAAATATATGAAATGTCTATGTCCTATAGATGTGGAAATATGACATTTAAAAAAAATCTAATTTTGCTGTTCCTTTTTAGACAGTCCCTTGGCACCTTGTGCTTGTATTTGCCACCATGCAAAGCGAGTTCCTTTAAACGCAACAGATGGGTGAAAATAAGACATGAAATTTACGCGCCCTCATCGCCAACTGTGCTCGCAATGTTAAGAGTATCATCACAACATCACTCCAAAATCCAACATTTACTGCAGGCCCTGCAAGTGGTGCCTATATCAGTGATGCTGGGCCTACTAACCTACACACACACACACACGCACGCACGCACGCACGCACACACACACACACACACACACACACACTACACACACACACAGAGGAGTTGGTAGACTGGAAATAAAACTGGGATGTGTGTGTGTGTGTGTGTGTGCATGTGCATGCCTGGGGTTCATCTTCATCATTGTCAACATGATATAAACCTTGTTGAATCTCCTCAGAGCACACCGCAAGTCAGCACATGTAACACACACTCATTCACACATACAATCTATACAAAATACACACTCTGCTGCCCCCAGAGCAGGAAGGCAATCATTCCCACCGTGGAGAATCTCTCATAGTAAGCCAGACCATGTTTGATCCAATAGAGCGTCTTATTAAAGCCACAGTGATTTATCTCAACCGGCTATTATGTCTCTCTCTCTGATGACATAACGGTGTTATGATTACGGAGCCGTGCGAGTGGCTCCTCTCTCATCATCAGAGCGTTTACCTTCTCACACCCTAGCGCCGTACTCAGCTGTTAAAGATGGTCGCCAGCGGCAACGCAGCTAATGAACCCCCTCGCTGTAAAGGCACACTCTGCAATGTATGACATCACATTTACTTTTGTCTGAGAACACACACACACAAAAAAAAGAAATGATACAAATGCCGGTATGCATGAGTGCTTTCATCTCTTCATATCGCATCCTCCTTTTTTCTTTTTTCTTTTTAAGTCTTTGGTGAGTGTCACCCTTCTTGCTTCAGGGGAGAGTTTATGTCGTGGTATGCGATTTGCTCATATCTAAAACACGTGGGAAAGTAAACATACACGCACACATACATACGCACATATTCCTGAGCGTAGCTTTAGAAACGATTTAGGCAAATGAATGGGTGATTTTGGGGGGGAGGGGGGTAGAGACAGCAGACAGAGTAGGCCCAGGATCAGATGAGTGAGGAGTCTTAGCGCCTTGCCAACGTGTTGACAGGCGGGAGAACGGCACTAAAAGCCGTGACAGCCACGCTCCACGCTCTCAAGGAACTCATAGCAACAATCACAGTGGGGGTTTGTTGTGTTTGGCTCACCGTGTGTGCTTGTGTGTATTACACTGTGGCTACATGTGGGTGTGGATGTTTCCCTGTGTGTGACTTGACTGTGTCAACTCACGTTTCCGATACCCGTGATTTCATGTGAAAAACCAGCCCGAGGTAGACGGTGTTCATGAGACTCGCAGCCGAATCGTCCAATGAGCTTGGGTTTTGTCCGTGCCTCTGTGTCGTCTCATCCAGTGAGAGAAGAGATTGAGCAACCCAAATGGTCAAAACAGTAATGACGGTGGGTGGGATTGTGAGTAAATAAGCCAGCCATTCATCTGTCGGCTTTGATTGAGTGATGCTTGTTTGGAACACCTTATGATTCAGAGAGCGCAAAAGGTTAAAAAGTTTCTGTTTCTTATTCGCACGAAAAGGTCTAGGGTGTTAACCACTTAACCACCCACTCAGATGCCCTGACTAACTGGCTAACTATTGTCTCTCCCCGCCCACCCCATCCACTCACCTGCAAACACTACTTGCTGTAAAAATGGTTTAATGTGTAACACAGTGACGTTCTGTAGTACTTTCTGGATTTTTCAACATATAGCTGTGTAAATTGCAACTGGAAATGTGTAATTTATCGGTTCAAGTTATATACCACACCAGAGCAGTGCTCATTAAAATAAAAATTCAAAATTCAAAAAAATATCTTTTTTTATTTTTATTTCTTTTATTCATATGATCTTGGTCTAGGTTTGTGAATGTCAGCAAGTCTTTCACAAAGCTACACACAAATAAGAGATGAGATTCTAATAGTTTTACTGGAGATGCTCCATTGGCAATGAATAGGACACTGACTTTGTGTATCCCTTGATAACACCTAGCTGTTGAGTGATTTTTTTCTTGGCACATTTCTTATGGCCACTTAATTTTACATTTTGAATTGTTTCTACTTGTGCCAGTTCTATTGAATAATGCTCTGTTGGGTGCAACTACCTAAACAGTCCACACAAAAAAATTCCCATTCATCGTCAGTAAAGCAGCCCCAGGCGGTCTGCCTTCATAATGAGACACATCACCGTCCTAGTCCTCTTGGTTTTATGGCTTTGTTCATGTTGACAAATGGATTGAACTATGATCCCTGGAATTATGTGAATTCTGTCCTAGCATGGGTTTTCCCTTTACTCTCTTAGTTCTGTGCTAACGTCTATAGGGCTGTAGGACTGTGTTCTGTGGCAAGGACATGGTGCTGACAGATGTGTGTTTGATGTATTCTAGTGTCTGAAGGCTCCATTAGCACAGTAGCATACCATACAATACATTTATCTCTCTGTTATACTGTCATGTAATTAAAACAATGACTCCAAGTTTGACAGAAAACTTGTCTTCATGTAAGCGACGGTGCCATGAAAACACCATCATTTTATGCATGCTTGTGTGTTGTCCCCCAGTTGTCGGCAGCCAATCGGTTGTTGCAGCAGACCCAACAGCCCTACAGCTATCTGGTTGAGACGGTGCGACAGAGAGACGCCCAAATCAGCTCCCTGAGGGAACGCATCGCCTTGCTGGAGGAAGACGTCGGGTACATGCGTGCACACATACACACACAGAGACAGGAGACACATAGTTACTCACATACATACCCTGAATGAATAGCATGAACTAGAAGGGGAAAAAAAGTCAGGTATATTGCTTTTAAAGGGGAACACCACCCAAATTAAGAATTCAAATATGTTATTTCCATTGCCTAGGAAAGTTCTGTCAGTATTTGAATATGTGAATATGATCTACTCTCTCCCAGAGCCAGACACCAGAGAAGTAAGAATCAAAGTTGTGATGTCATCAGGTATAAAGTCTGGAGCTGCCCCATGGATAATGAATGAGAGACTGATGTTGTGGACCCACATCTGTTATTCTACAGTAACGTTTTCAGTTCTGAAACGGATAATGAATGAGAGACTGATGTTGTGGACCCACATCTGTTATTCTACAGTAACGTTTTCAGTTCTGAAACGGATAATGAATGAGAGACTGATGTTGTGGACCCACATCTGTTATTCTACAGTAATGTTTTCAGTTCTGAAACGGATAATGAATGAGAGACTGATGTTGTGGACCCACATCTGTTATTCTACAGTAATGTTTTCAGTTCTGAAACGGATAATGTACCCGCATGCTCAGAACATTCCCCTGGGTGCTCTCTGTGTCACCTTTACCATCTCTCTCAATGAATTGTCTGTGGAGCAGCTCCAGACTTTAAATTGATCGTTTTTTGAATGAAATAATTGTGTATTTTTGGACTGTCTTAGATCATATGAATAACATGTATTAATTCTTGAACTGGGTGTAGTCTCTGGCCTTCACTGATACCATTTCTAAGTATTTTAGCCGGTGCTGGCGTTGAAACAGTATCCATGCACCTCTAATGTTTTTTGTGTCAGTGTCCTGTGAGCGTGTGCCTCGTGTGTGCAGTGCCCCTACTACTATGACCTAAATCCCACTATGCCCTCCTCTCCGTCTAACCCAGTAATATGCAAACTATGGAACGCTACAGGTTTCCTCTTGTTGGCGAGTGCTGTCAAACGCTCACCCAGGGCTATCGGGAGAGAAAGATCACCCGATTCTTCTCAGGACTCCTTACAGTTTGACGTGACAGATTTATGAAAGCTTCAGCCCAGCGGGATCGTTCTCATAGTATGTACAGTAGCACTAAAGAGGCAGTTGGCTAGCGGGACTGTGTGGCTCAGCACCGATATATATATATAACAGAACTCTTTGCTCAGCACCAACTGCAGTCAAACCCACGTACAATCGGATGTTTCTACTTAATTGTATGGCGTTTTATTTCCTCCATCCATCCCCCTTCAGTTCTCCCTTCAATTCTCCTGCTATCTATTACTGTGTCTATACTGTGTGTTACTCGTGAAATGCAATGTTAATTTAGCACTTTGAGTGAATATTGTGGTGAATAATGGTCCCAGATGCCACATCACAGGCAACAGTCCGCAACACCACCAGGGTTATGCCAATGGATGATGACTTCGTAGATAGACGACGTTCAGAGCTATCACCAATTGCAAAATGTCAAGGTGATTTTGGTCATTTAAGCACCAACCTGTGCCATTACATGGCCTTTGTGTTAAACGTTGTTGGGAAATGTTGGCCTCATTTAACATAAAAAAACCAAACAAAAAAAAACAGTTTCTGCTTAAGTCTGCGCTTTAAATGTGCGGCGTGAATGACTGTACTGTCGGACTAATTCGCCTCTCTTAACACAAAACTTTTTTGGGCACTAGGTGTCAACTGCAAATATGCTTGCTAATGCTGTATATAGCCAAGCATCTGCTAATGCTGTATTCACATACATTTTGACATAGGTGTTTGCCAGCTTTCACCTTCCAAATATAATTGGCATAAATGTATGTTGTTTGAGCCATGGCGAAAACATTACTAACATTGCATTCATCTTTGCAATAGTTTAACAATCTTGACATAAAACAACCTTATATGTTGACTAATCATTTTCAATAAGATAAAAAACACTAGAGCATTTTTAATGCCATAAAAGCATATAGACCTAGTCTATTTGATAAGGTTTGACAGTTTTGGAATTGACAGCGCAGAGTTTTATTCCACTTTTCGCTCTAACGTTGTTGCAGTGAATGTCTCTCAGAGATGGATCTTTCTCCTTCTCACTCACCTCGCTCACTCTCCAGCCCAAGTCTCTCCTGTGGTTTCAAAGTTTTGACAATCCAGCCAGATCACGCATTCAGGTAGCTGAACTACAATTAACAATGCAACGATCTGATGAAAGGAAGTCAGTTGACCCAAGCCACAGGAGAAATCATGTTTTGCTTTTGTGCGATTTGAACAATAGCCCAGACTTACGAGTGCCGCTGTCGAGCCAATCCACGGGAGGAAATCTTTCATTTTCGAATTGTCACTTTGAACAATAGCCTATATTCACGTGTGCTGCTTTAGCCATATTTATGTTGGCCTACATAGTATAATCAGTTTACAGTTTACAGTTTAGTCATTTCGCAGACGCTTTTATCCAAAGCGACTTACAAGTGTGTGCACATCAGAATTGTATAATAATACAATAACATAAAATAATGTGCTACTTGTTATATATTGTGGTTGTGTTTGCTTGCTCTGAGAGAGGGACAGCAGTCCACTCACTTTATGCGCTTAGAGAGGGAGATGGGGGGGGGGTGTCACAGGGTGACGACAGGACGACCTGAATATGGAGTACATCACACAACTCTAAACACAACCCTGCGCTTAGTGTTGTCATAATTACATAATAAGTAAAAAGAAAAAGAAAATTCAATAGTCTGAACACTTAAGATTGGATGTAGGTGTTTTTTTTGTTGTTGTTTTTTGTCATCCCCAATAAAAAGTGGTGGGGCTACCATGGTGTTACTTCTGCCTTAAAGAAGCATCATAACGTGCTGCTGCTTGTAGATCTTTTCAGAGCCCCGAGGACACTTGGGTAACGCTCTAGGAGACTGCTGTGTAGGAGAAAGTGTGGCATTTACTCAACGGCTGTAAGCCCCATAAACTAATGTAAATGCATTTAGTACCCACTTGTTCAGTGTTGTTATTCACGACAACCATGTGTTGGGTTTGCTGGATAGTTGAGCGTTTTATCCTCCTCATTTATCCCCCCGAGAACCACTGAGCTGAAGAGATGCTGGCAAGAGCCACTCAGTTGATTAAGGGTTATTGATCAGCTGATTGATCGGTTTATAGGCGGATTGAAGCATGTTTATGATCTCATGTAGGAGTTAATGTTCTACCTGTTTTGGCTTGTCTGACCTCTCTTGTCATGTGTGTGTGTGTGTGTCTCCAGTGCCCTGAGGAAAGAGAGGACTGCTCTGCAACAGGTGAAGAACAACATGGCTGCCGATCTGGAGAGGCTCCTCAACCACCGAGAGGTAACCCGTGACAATGACCACAATGATGATGATGACAAGAGGGCTGCTTTATTAGTCTGCTAGGTAATCAAAGCAAATCTAATGATTGAGTCCCATCCATCAGTAGTCATCAAAAGACACATTTTGATTTTGGTGACCCCATGGCCTTTCCTGTAGTGCCACCATCAAGCCAAACTGAGAACAAGATATCTTGAAAAGTCATGGCCCAATTGCCATAAAATTTGCGGTGCACATTCATGACCCCAGGAGGAAGAAAGCTATTGACTTTGGTGGCCCCATGACCTTTCCTCTAGCGCCACCATCTAGTCAAACTTTCCATTTTCAAATGAGCGTATCTCCTGACCCATTAGTTGTACAAAATCACCAAATTTGCTGTGAATATTCATGACCGCTAGAGCAGGGCTTCCCAAACTTAAGAATGCTGAGGCCCACTTTGAAATCTGAGAATCTTCTGAGGCCCACACAACCCTTTAATCACAACTCTGGTCAACACATGAGACTAGGATGAAGTATTTCCCTATATATTTATATTATTTAAATGTTATTAATATTTTAATGATTAATAATGTTTAAATTCTTACTATCTGGGGAGACTGATATTATGAAACAATGAAAACACATTATGGGACCATAGGGAACACTTGCTCCAGTTTCCTTATTAGACCCCTGTGTATTAGCCCATTGCATAATGTTCTTCTAATCAAATTGTGGCTACTTAGTTTTAAAATTCAAGATTAAGGAAACGATACAAATTCTCAGAGATCAAGGTGTTTATTTGATATTTTAGAAGTCATTGTACAACACAAAATATTGAAAATGTTACACAAAGTATTCTCTCTTATTTCAGCAGCAAAAATTAGTCCAAGCATTTGAATCTATTCAAAAATGTCCCTCTGCTCAGCCAGTAGATGACTGAGTAATTTATGCAAAATAATAGCACAGCCAAAGAGCACACCTGACATACACACCTTCCAAACAGAACAAAAACATTTGACAGACAAGTCTCATGACATGTCAGATTCAAGTGATGCCTGATAGGAGGATGGGTGCTAGCATAACTTTCTCTGGAACGGTGTTGTGTTTTTTCATGTGACATGAAAAAAACACGTGACACACTTTGCCTACAAATGATCTGTCATACTATCATGGATTCGGCCGAGAGATGCGCAAGCCATTTTTTTTACGCTTTGTCTGTATACAGCTGTTATTCTCACTCAAGTTGAACAAATGGCATTCGGTGTTGACTCATAAAGGAAACAACATTTTGTTTATTATATAGGATGGGTGACAACCTTTGCACATCCTCCAAGAGCACATGGACAGCCTCCTCTGTACTTTGTACCTGAATGGAACGTCCATCATCTCAATATCATTATTGTGTTATTGAACGAAATATATATATATATATATCCTCTACCCATTCTGTGTACATGGTAGATCGCTGTCTCTTGGCATCTCGTCCTATAGCCTACCCATCCTTAATTATGGTTTCACAGTCTGGTAATTTGCGCTTATAAGATGGTGCACACCTGGCTGATACCTGCATATACAAGTCCCAGGGCTATTTGTGACGCAGTTTAAGCATGCTAATGCGAAACAGGGGACACAGTGAAAGAGTGTGGAGCTTGGCTTGATTATGCCACTAGGGGGCCACGAGGCAAGAAAGTGCTATGGGCCCCCTGTCCCTCAGGGGACAGACATAACTAGGGGGGTCCGGCAGCATGCTCCCCTAGGAAGAAAATGTTTCAAAGAAACAGCTCTGGAATACTCATTTCTAGGGCCTTTTGATAAAGGATATCTGACAAATGGGCCCTCTTGTACTTTAAACAGTATACTGGGGCCCCTTTCAAATAAAATCATGCTTGCATGGGCACATATTCCAACTGAGATCAGTGAGCTGGAGCATTATGCCTGGGTTGTGTGCCAGGGCCAGGCAGTAGTGAGACAGTAGTAGATGTCGATGAAACTGGCAATAGCGTTTATGAGGAGATAGAAACAAGGGAGCTAAGGAATTCTATTTTAGTTATTCTATTTTTGGAATTAAACATTTATTTCCCCAGGTAAGATTTGCTGAGCATCTCTGCTCTTTTTCAGTAACGCCCTTTTACACACTGACATACATACATACATACATACATACATACATACATACATACATACATACATATATATATGTGGGAGTTGCCCAATATGACCACAGTCCTACAGTTGGCCAATGACCAGCTCCACTGGAACTGTTTCTCGTTCACTTGCTGCCTCATCAGGGAGTGTATTCACTGCAAGAGTCTGTCACCATCAAGTCTTACTGGTTTTTACATAATGCCTCTCATTCCATGCTGCCAACTCTACTATTGGCCTGGTGATTCAGTAGCCTAACTGAAGGGGGATTTCTCACTTATTTGTCTAATACATTTTTTTCCTTTGGCCTGGCGCTGTTCTTTGTGGTGTTGATGCTGAGCTGCACTTTGATAGAAATTAATAAAGTTGACCTGGCATGCCTCTTTGAGGCATCAAAAGGTAAAATGTTTTTTTGACACTTTAATCACAGGGAAACGTGTCATTCCAGTTTGGGAGTGCCTGTTTGTGTGTGTGTGTGTGTGTGTGCGTGCGTGCATGCATGCACATGTGCGTGTGTGAGCGTGTACTCCTTGCCAGCCGTTTGGTGTGTGAGGTATGTGCCCTCTCGTAGACAGCTGTTCCCCAGCCTGGCTGTTTGGG
>OMKL01136851.1:0-10157 GCA_900302295.1 Parasudis fraserbrunneri
CAACCTGTAGATCCAGCAAAAAACAAAAGTCTCTTTGTTTGAGACTTGTCCAAGAGATCTCATAGTGTTAACGACAGCACCTGTGTAAACGTCCCGCCCACTTAGGAGAGAAGAACACTTCCACTTTCATCCCGCCGGCACTGCTTTGAATGTGTGATCTTTCCTCATTATAGCACCTCTGCCTGAGCCGTTTTCCCAAGTCTGTCTACAGCCTTCTAGTTTTACTTGAGATAAATTACAATGGGAGACACTGCTGCCAAAATCTGAACTGGCATCCCTACCACATGTATCAGGAGAGTAATTCAAGACCATGTTGGTGTCATGAGGAGAAGAGAGCTCTCACCAGCAAGTCTGGGGTGTTGACATCCAGAGGCTCCTCCACCTCGAAGTGTCTCTTGCACTCCAGGGCAGGCTGAGCGGGCCTCTCCATCACGGCCTTGACGTAGTACTGGACGTAGCCGAACTTCCCCTTGTAGGACGACACCAGCTGTCTGTGATGGAAAATTCGTGAGGGGGGGGGGTTAGGATAATCTAAAAACGCATGCTTAGGTATTGACTTACAAGGTGCCTTCTACCTCATTGTAAGACACGTTGGAAGAAGCCGAGAAGAGGAACTTACCCTTGCTGAGGGAGCTCAAATCCAAACATGTATTCATATTTGTTGCCAGGCCTCAGGAGGACCGACCCATCAGTGTCTATTGAAAGAGAAGGAAAAGAGAAAAAGAAATGTTCGGTTACTCTAGTTGAGTTCACCATTCACCCCACACATAAGTAGAGACCACTAACGCTGCTAGCCAAGGATAGAGATGCCAGGTCACTAGGCTCCCTCCGCCAAGTATGGTGAAACCTGATAGGCTTGCCTACTACTACTGTACCCATGGCAGATGTCTGCGCTCGGGGAATCCCTTGAATGACTGCCTGCCCAAAAGCTATGCGAGGCAAGCCAGTGCCAGTGCCAGGAAGCCTCGCCAGCACTCGCAGGTGTTGTGAAATTGCATAAAAGCGAGGGGCAAAGTTACAACAATTATCCTAGTACTCTCATAACGTTTTTTGCTATACAATTTGTTGCAATACAATTTGTTGCAATGACACTGCTCATTGGCCACGATTGTCATTTAATGGTGATCACCTGCTATTTAATAACGATCACCTGTTGTCTGCGACCGAATATGCATTATCAAGGTTGTTTTACACATACAAGTTTGCTAGACCTAGGGTTGTATTACCAGCAAGCCAAATGACACCGTTTTAACATGTACATATAATTAGCTTTCATTCTCATTCCACCAACTACTTACATAGGATTGGATCTAAAAACACGATTTGATCTAAAAACACTATTTGATCGTTACCTGTTGGCTGATCATCCAGATGGACAACCTCCTCATATCTCAAGTACTCGGTCTCCTCTCTGCAGCGCTGCTTGCCTTTGGCGTACTCCACTTTGGCGCATCCGATACCCAGCACTCGCACAGACGCCACTCTGGTCGCTTCGGATACTTCCACAAGAATCCTCCCGGCTACTTTGTCTCCACTGCAGAAGAAAGTCTTGCTAGGATCGCTGAAGACAACCTCGAAGGTTTTCACCCTTTTCGTCATAGCCACCATGATGATTGCTTTGACTAGATATCCCACGAAAAGTTCCAAGATCAAGTTCAAGAACGTCAAAATTGTTCTCCTGATTCAATAAACCACTTGATCGAATAAGGAATGTCAATATAAATGATCAATTGTGTAGTTATCTTCAGGACTATAGGACAATGCAATAAATTTACTTTAGATAGTGCTTGAATTCATCAAACGTGTTCTCCTCAAGTTGTTTCGATGTGCTGTAAACAATTGGGGGAAGACGCAGCTTTTATACGACGAGGCCAGCCAGTGGTTCTCAAGCGTTGTTGATCACTTCAGCTGAGCATGTGGGCGCAGAATGCACAGCATGGCTCAGCGCGTGCACACTGCTCCCATTGGTTGAAAAACATTGTTTGTGTCGGCTTGGACCAATCAGCGTTCGAGACCGGCGCGTGGACACCGCATGGCTGAGAGCAGAGAGCGAGTGCCCAGCAGCTGTGTCATGGCTGTGTCGCTGTGGCTCAGACGATGGGGAGGCAGGGAGTGGCCGCCAGGGGCTTGTCTGGAAACCCCTACATGTTCATACCAGACACAATGCCAAGTTTATTGTATATTTGCAGTTTCTTTCTGATATACCTGTAGGGATAGTGTGCTATTTCAAAAGAAATAAGATAACTAATGAATATGTAACCTTTTGTTCAAAATAAAATGCCAAAACCTTTATCTGGTTTGCTGAAAGCCACTTTTTAACTTTTATATTTATCTATTTATTTTTGCGTCACATACTTCAATATCAGTTTTTTTATGTGCTCATCATTGGGTATAATCCCATTGTAAGATTTAATGATGCTTTGGGGTCATTTGGGAGATCATATTTGAAGAGGCAGGCCGTGGTCTATGGTTATCTGGACACACCTGTGCTTTTATGTCAGAATGTAGTGTGGTTTCTAGTTTCTGAAACAGTTTGCTTATCATCATCATCATCATCATGATCATCATCATCATTGGCCCATCAGTGTAGGCAGTCATTAGATTTCTCAGAGGCAGTTTGAAAATAGAGTAGCCTTCCTTCTGATGAATAATAGACTAATAATCAGATTTAGCCCGTTTGAATAACTTGATATGATCGAGGTCATGAAGTAGTCAGTTCAACAGAATTATAGTAAAACTGACCTACCACCAACCTCGAATTATGAGGAACATATAGTCCAGAACTTCCATGTGAGTGCACATGAGGGATTACAAATAGATGCCCTCTGGTGGTTTTAACATGGCAAGTGCAGTTCAGTAATTAGGCTAAAAAAACAGAATGGAAAACGTAAGGGTCACACTTCTTTTTTTTTTTGTTTCATCTGTTGCAAACAGCCCAATTTCACATAGGCCTTTCGTTCATATCTATTTATCTATCTATACATCTGTCCACCCACCCATCACTTTCTCTCGCTCTCTCTGGTATGTCAGTTGCAAAAGAGTAGGTGGTGGGCTCACAGGTTATATAATTCATAGCCTTGGACACAAACATCCGTTTTGAGGAGACTGACTCACTGACGTTGTCAGCTTTGGTACAGGCTGTGTCGAAGGAAGTTTCCGCAGTGCTGGAGGTGTTTGACACTTTGCCAGATAGTGGTGGTTGTTGTTGTTGTTGGGGCACTGGCAAAACCATTGTGACCTACATTTTCTTGGGTATAGCATGAAATAAAAAACAAAATAAACAAAAAACAAAGCTGTAAGTAAAAGTGTTTTACAGAACTTGATAATACTGTAGTGAGGGACAAGCTACATGATATTATAACAGGTCAAAATGATGAGATGAGATGAAGTCATCTGACCATTGGAACTTTGATCTCACCTCACCTCAGTGTGTCGACGGGAGTGGGGTTTGGGTGGGTGAGGGTGTGGGTGTGTGATTAGAGGATGTTTTGGTGGCGATGAGTTTTCGGAAGAGTTCACTTTGTTCTGAAGGCATGACTTTCAGCCATTTCCCTCTGCCCGCCACGTCCACACGGTGCCACCTAGAGGACTTTGCCTCCACTCACCCTCAACACATCCCATTTCTTCCTGCAGGCTTTGCTGCCATCTAGGGGCAGACTCTTGTCAAAGCACATTGAGGAATACAATTGCAGCATCAGCAGAATACTCCCCTCTAGATTATTCCATCATTGAGGAAACAACTAAACCAAAGCTTTCCCAACCTTGGGAGGTGGACCCCGTTTGAGGTCCGTTGGCTTGAAATGACGTCCCTGGAAAACTTCATAACAAACTTACAGGTGCATTATGTAGTTTTGGGAGAGTCAGTGAAGTGGAAAAAAAATGTAATTTCTCAAAACTGAATAAACAAACTGTCCTCAGAGGAAAATTAGAATCCTGGAACACTGTTTGAAGCTATAGAAAGCTACCTGAAGATTTACTGTTTCACTCTTGTTTCAATATAGTTTACAAACATATTCTAGGGCTACGTTTGATTCATAGTGCCTCCAAATGATTTTGTTTTGTTTTATGATGATATAAGATCTTCTTCTCAAGGCATCAGAAAGAGTCATAATATAGTTATTTTGAAATGGAAAAACTACTGCCAACAGCTTTTGGACTGCACAGGGCCCATTGTGAAAACCATCCAACTTGCCTATACACAGTTCACAGTGACCAGTTCACAAGAGCAAACAGCAGATGCCATACGGTAAAAATTACTATGTGACTGTGAACACAACATTTTGTATTTTTATTTTTCAATGCTGAATGGCTTAAAGGAACACGCCAACATTATGGGAACATTTGCTTACCGTTTTCCCCAGAGTCAGACAAGAGCATAGATACCAATTTCCTCTCTGTGCGTTCAGTAGAGAAAGATCTGTCTGCACGCTATCCTAGCTTAGCACAATGGCTGGAAGGGGGACCGGGACGGCTAGCCTAGGTTAAAACTCCGGGAGAGGTGTTAGTTGGCCAACGCTAGGCTAGCCATGCCTCCCCCGCTTCCAACCATTGTGAGAGGAAATTGGTATCTATTTTCTTGTCTGACTCTGGGGAAGATGGTAAGAGCATTTCCCATAATGTTGGCATGTTCCTTTAAGACACCCAAGAATCCCAAGTAAATAAAAATAAAAAATTATTCCATACTGAAAGTATATTTTTAGTATCTTAAAGGCACAATGAGTAGCATTTCCCTAAAAAACAAAAAGGAATCCCTCTCAATCATCACTTATGACCCACTAGAAGTGTGTGGCGGTATCTGAATTCGCAGTTTTGGACTTCCGCATATGGGTGGTCCTTGACTTGTGTGTCTCAGTTTTTCAGGAAAAAACATGGCGGCTTGCTCGTAAACGTTCTTTTTTTCCACCGAAACGGTTCACCAAAATATGTTTCTGACCACATTTTAGGCGAGAAATAGGATATGCAATTGCTGGATCTTAATTCACATTTGATCTGCAACATGTTGTCTCTTTTACAACCTCAATTTGGGGTCCTCTACCAGACAAGCTTTGGAACCCCTCTATATTTAACCTCAACAAAGAAAGTATCTCAGAGGTGGGATTTAGCTGTTTATTACAGAGAACATACATGTCAACAAAATAGACACTAATAGACACTAAATATGCCTAATTCTTGACAAAAGAAATGATCAGTGATGTCTGGTGTCACTTTGAATCAGAGTCCATGACAGGAATGGTTGTCATAATCTCACAACGCATCGTATTTACTGGGGATACCATTAAAGGGGAACAACACCCAAATTAAGAATTCCAAAATGTTATTTCCATGAGCTAGGAAAAATTCAATCAATATTTGTGAACATGAGCTACACTTTCCTAGTGGTCGACCGATATGGATTTTTCAATGGCCAATGCAGATATTTATAGAGCAGGGTGGCAGATGGCAGATATAATGATTTTAGATTTTTTTTCCTGATAAAATACAACACTTTAATTATAACAAATTAGACAAAAAATTACTCAACTTTATCAACGGGTTCCTTGAGATCATTAGTTTCAGTTCTAGCATTAAAATTGAACCCGCTAGAGCCCACAAAAGATGAAATGTATTTCCTGTCAACTATCGCATCAGCAAACACTGCGACAGGAGATAAACTTGGGTCCTTTTGGAATGTCATTGTTGACATCACGACTCGGATCATTCCCCTGGGCGCTCTCTGTGTCCTATTTCCCCAATTCACTGTCTGAGGAAAAGCTTCAGATGTCATACCTGACACACCCTCACAAATTAGAATTTTAGAGAGTCGGGAGAGAGTTGTTCATGTTCACTCATGTGTTTGGGACTGTCTTAGACCACAGGAATAACATGTATGAACTGTGAAAATTGGGTGTAGTTCCCCTTTAAACAAACACTTGCAAACTCGTACATGCATGCACACAATTTCACACACAGTACACGTATACTCATAGTCAATATTACAAAAGGCAACAGAGAGATTGGACCTTATTTGGGCAATAAAAGTAAAAAAAAAAAAAACAACAACATACTAACCCTTCATAAAAAACTATCAAAATGATTAAGGAATGACTTCCCATGTCCTCACTAAATATGCATACTCATGTGCACACGCACACACACACACACACCAACACACACACACACACACACACACACACACACATACATACACCCACATCATTCACAAAGGCACATACACAAAGTCACGTGTACATGAGGATCAAGCAGAAAGGCAACGGTGATGTCGTGTGTAGCGGGGGGGGTTGCAGGCTCACACTCTGATGTGGATAGTTTTGCGGTAAAACTCATAGTCATCTGGTACAGTATCTGAGGAGGAAAACGGAGATGACAGAAATAATATATATATATCGATATATACATATATACATATATTTGATCCATTATAGTAACCACAGAGAAGCCTATGTATTGTCTAGAGGTTCAGTGCGCCACCGATACCACCTTTTTACTGACCACGCACAAGGACTTCAATTCGATGAATCATTTGATTGCGATTGGTCGAAGATCGCCGAGGCTTATGGGTATAGTGGTAGGTGTCGTAAAAAAAAAAAAATTAATTAAAACTTTTACCTTTATTGGTTGTAACACCAAAAGAATTAAATAATGTATCCTTCCGTCAAAAGATTATGAACCTACTTGGGCTGTCAATCGCAAAAAAAAAAAAGTAACACGTTAATTGTATGATTTGCTTGCGTTAATCGCGTTAACACATTAAAAAAGATGTCGCAAAATGCGTCTGTAGGAGCTGCAGTCATAAAGAAATGCATGAAAAAATGGTTAGGGAAATTAGTACTTATCAGTCACAGGATTCTTCAATAACGTTGAATGGTGATCCATTTTGTGAATAAATTTGTTCTCTGATGTAACAATATCTTTGTTGGCAGACGGCTCCTTCAGACAACCTACCAAACACAGTTAGCTAGCATAGCGGCACTCGACCTGTATAACATTACTTAATACTTGTTGCTCTGCTAGGAAAGATCGTTCATCACCACATCGTTTATGCAACTTGGTTTAATCCAAAAGTCAGTTCGGAAACTTTGTTTTATGAAATAAGACATTCAGGGGATGTCTCCCGGTTTGCATGTCAGAGTGAGCCAGGAATGTAAACACACCAGCCACCCAGCTGGATGTCAAAGCTATGGGAGGCAGTTGGGGTCAAAAAGAGGAATGCAATTAATTGTGTAATTTTTTTTTAGGCGTTAAGGTTTTCAAATCAATCAACATTTTTTTTTTTTAATATTGACAGCCCTAGAACACAATACGGTGTGACCATAATACTTATGGTATGATCTTCACTGGGCAGCTACAACGGGGGAAAATCACAGTGGTACCTCACTGAGTAGTGTAACTAATTACTTTTCCCAGGGAGTTTTTCCTTTTTACTTAAATAGATATTGAGCAGTTTTGGAATGAATTGTATTCCAAAAATAGAAGACCTCGCTGAAATCTACGTTTCTTTTTTCCCCTCCTGGGCAGAGAGTGACCATCTTTCCTATTTTGATTGGCAGGTCTAAACAGCCTACCGTTGCAGCGGTAGCCCAGGTTGGACCAGATGATTTGCTCTTGGGAGAAGCAGAAGACGCCCAGTCGGCCGCCCCTCATGGAGGTATCGATGACCACGCCCGAGTCTGCCACCAGGGTCATCCCTTCGTATAGCCTCACCCTGGGGACAAAAGGCCACAGCCATATTTCATTTAAAGGCCCGTGGTCAGTGATCCAAATGTAAACACATAGGTAGCCCCCAAATATATACAAATACGGAGACATGTTTTCATTCTCTAGTTGCTTGACTTAGCTCTTCATACAAGGACTAACATTAGACAACAGGTAAATATGAGTTTTTAAACTTGTATTTGCTGTATTTTGTGGTGTTTGTGGTTTTGTTGTGTGTAAAACACAGGAGAAAAGAATATCTAAACAACAGACCTATGTTTTGATTTACACTGGGTTAGGGAAAGTTTCAAACAGCGCATTTTCCATCTACAGATCAATTTCTTTGAACGTTTTATGCAAATATACCCACACTGATATGGTCAAAGAAAAAGACGTGGCCTGTAAAAGACACCCAGAAAAGAGCATCATCCTGTGATCGTTCCATCTCTGTGGTTTGACCGACGTCAAAGCCACCGCAGGATGCCAGTGGGGGGGGGTTTGGGACTTGACATAAAGGAGATCGGAAGGGCTTAAGAGAAATCGCAACCAAAACCTGTAGAGACAAACGCATGACCCAAGAAACACTGAGCCTTTCTCCGACTTCCGCTTTTACTGCGCTTTAGATGAAAGTAAATCACGTAACGGAGGTGAATGATATGACCATCAAGTTAAACGCTACCGTATACAGTACAGCAAAAGGAGGAACTCCCAGTTATGACATCTATTATTTGATCTATATTTTTCTCCTGTTATGTCAGCCACTGCTCACGGCGGAAAAGAAAAAAATAAATGAAGATAACTAGTGGTCAACGCGAAAAGGTCATTAATACAGAGCAGCAGCATTAAATAAACACGAATCAGGTGGCCAGTGGAAAAGTAGCCTGCTTGATTTGATCCGTTGAGAATGGTACGTAGACTCACACCATGGACAATTACACAGAATATGCACGTCATTTAATCATGGACTGTGAATACATACCAGGGCTTGACATTGCCATTTGCCTGCTGGCCTGACGGTGTTTTTCAGAGCTGCGGACCAGTAAATATTGACTTGAAGTGGCCTGCTTCGGCCACTGATTGGGGCTGGGTGTTGACCAATGCCGATTTTTATACCAAATACAGATACCAAAATGTTTTTCGATACCTTACTTTGCGGAGGTATCCCTTACGAAAAAGTATCATGGCATCTCCAAAAAAGTACAAAAGTGGTATATACCATATGGCAATACCATGGTAAATTATATATACAATGGCCAGTACTACAGTAAAACTGAAATTACCATCAAACTATTATGATTCTTTTAAGTAATCCCTGCTTACTGAGTGGACCTTTAATGATCCCTTCCAGATGTATTTTAAACCCTTAAAACATTTTCTATATTGAATAACTATAATTTTTATAAATATGTTTGTTTCCCACAAAATTGTTCAAGAAACTACTGAAAATAGTGTAGTAGCATCTCTACACCTTTACACTCATTGAGAATGCAAGGATCTATGAATATGCATATTGGAAACAAGCACCCATTGATATTTACCAGGAATTCCAAGTCAGCAGCTTATATTCTCTCAAGACATGTCAATACCTACTCAGCTTTCTGTGTGTGCTGAAGCTAAAGGTGTCAAGTTGCCACATACTGGACCATGATAGGTTCAACCTATTAGTGACATCACACATGCAACTCAGATTTCAGGGAAGTACAGAGAAGCATCTCCTGCTCCAGGTGAAGAATGTGAAAAAGGTGCTCTGGTGACGAGTTCTGCACAAATAACAATCTGTATAGTCAAAGTCATGCCTCCAAGAAAGGGTTAAAGGGATAGTTCAGATTTTTGGATATTAAGTTGTATGAAATACTTGTCAGTATTGTAGTCGATGCAAAGCTATTAGCTTACTTACTTAGTCCCGTGGTCGGAGTTCTGATCGGTTCTGGCCACACCACAACATGCAGGCAGAGGGTTACCCATTTCCAAAACAAAACCACAGTCCTCCAGTGTTTTGAAATAGCCGATTGGCTGCATTACCTGTGAACCGGCTCCAGCCTGTAGTAATACACTTGCTTTTTTCAATAAACAAAATAGTGCCAAGTGATAGCAGAATCGGAAACGCTGGAGGACAGTGGTTTTGTGTTGGAAATACCCTTTGCCTGCATGTTGCGGTGTGGATTAAAACATTTTGGTTTCATGCCCCCGTTTGCGTTCCGGTTCACTCAGAAGCCGACCACGGGACTCTGTAAGTATTTCATACAACTTAATATCCAAAAATCCGAACTATCCCTTTAACTTAAAAAAAAAAAAAAAAAAAAAAAAGGTTTGAAGGGGATCTTTAACCAAAGCTAACAGTGAGAGTGAGAAGGATGTGTGTGTGTGTGTGTGCGTGCGTGCGTGTGTGTGTCTCACCTGATGTAGCCCACCTGTGGGCGGTGGCTGAGATGCCAGCGGTAGGAGGTCTTGTCTCTCCAGCCCAC
>OMKL01136864.1:0-11194 GCA_900302295.1 Parasudis fraserbrunneri
TATATGTAATATATGTAAAATTAAATAAACAGACATGAATGGCTCTAGGTGACAGCAATTCAATGCAACATGGTCCTAGGATGCCTGAAACCTATTCATTGTTGCCAAATCTGATGAGTCTATTTTTCTTGAATACATTACACAAAGAACCATTCTGAAATTATCCAAATCTTGTAGTTATCAATTATTAATTATTATCAATTACTGGCAGTTTTTTTTTTTTTTAACCCTTACATAAAATGGCAAGTTGACTAAAAACACGCTCTCATTTATAGCAACAACCTGGGGGAGTAGTTGCAGGGGGAGGGAGGGAACTGCCCAGTACAACCATAGTCTTCTACTGTTGGCCACTGAGCAGCTCCACTAGAGGTTCAGTGCCACTTCAGCTGTAGTTGTTTAGGGAGGGGAGGGTGTTATTCATTCACTTCCCCGGCCCAGATTTTCTCCTAGTCCGCGGATCGAACCGGCGATCTTCCCGATCGCCAGCCCCTCCGACCGGTAGGCCACCGCTGCCCAAGTCTTTAGGAGTGCGAATGCTAAACAGAACCTGAGCGTAGACTTCTATGAACTGAGTAAGAACTTCACAACCTCTTGCCACCTATGAATGTACACGACACAAAATATATTTGAATGAATGAATCACTTAACTGACAACTTCAAATGGACTCTCATGGTTCTTCATATCAGGGCTTCCATTAATGAAAACCTGGCTTTTAGAGGGTCCAAGATTTTTCTCTGACAGTTGATGAATGCTCCATATCGGAGAGGCCCGTTTGCATAAATACTGTATGTACATCATGTGCATTAGTGGTCTGATATATGGGAATAGGAGTGGTATTAGCTGACCAGAGGAATCTGGTAGTAAAGAGGGACTTCGTCTTGCCAAGAGAGGCATATCAGAAAGTGGGGCCGTCCTCCACTAAAGACATTCTCAGTCGACTACAGGACTTTGAGGAGTAATCGATTCAATGATTTAATTGGCAAATCTGTAAAATTGTGTTTCCCACATGCAATCATGAGGACCGACCTCTCTAAATCTAGAGCTTTCCAGAGATGCTAATATTCCCGCAAATAAACATAAAAACAACAACAAAAATCGAAAAATAACTGTTTGGTGTAACAGTTCACATTCGACCTATGGCCTTGTCACGCAGTCACAAGAGGATCATCTCCTTGTTATCAGGGGGGCTGTGAGCTGGAAAGGTTAGGAACCGCAGGTCTAACCACGGACTTCATCGATAGCTATTCCCTCTCTAAACACAACAACAACAACCGAACATGTCAAAAGATACAAGGCGTTAACAAGAGCGCTAAATACTTCCGAGTGTCGGTTAATGACCTTTTTAACAGGGCTGCCGACCCAGTCATTACGTGGATTAAGTGAGTGTCCCTCAAGCCATGTTGCCACACGTCATTCCCCTCCCCACAGGTTACACGGCGTAAACAGCTTGTCAACAGGAAAAGGTCTCAGCTGTTGTCTCTCGCGCCGCCTCTCACACCAGGATCCCCCCAAAACAACGGACAAAGTGTATTTCTTCACGTGATCTGAACATGATCCCCCCGCGGCATTCAGTCATTTCAAAACGTTAATAAAAACTCTAGTTGGCATACGGGTAATGATAGCCATTTCTCAATATTTCTAAATTTCTCGATAAAGTTAAATTGTACAACGACCCTCTATTCAAAAGGTTTTTCAATATTTGATTTGTGGGGAAAATACACTTCCTGAATTGATTAAACGTGAAGTGAACCGAAGCAAACTTTGAGTCTTCCATCCATCACGGCGGCCGGCTGCGTCGACTACAGTGGAACCGCCCGGCGAATTAGCCTGTGTTTTATGGAATGTGCTCCTTGTTTGTAATGTATAGGGCTTCCTCGGGCTTCCCTGTGTGTAAATCACGGCGTGTCAGGAGGAAACGGCTGTTTGAGCGGCAGTTAAACCCGAGCTGGAGGCTGGTGAAGGAGGGGCGGGGGATTAACTGGCTGTCAGAGAACACCCAGACAGACACCACCACACATTCGTAGCGGGACTGCAAAAAGTGACAAGCTTAGAAAGTTATTTTATCTTGTATTCAGACCCCCCGCAAAAGAGGAGAGGGAGAGAGAAATAACTTTTTTTTTAAGGTTAAATTGATCAGGGGGCAACACTGAAAAACTGAGTTTAGCAAGTGATTAAATCTAATATGCAGGCTTATCAAGCTTATGTTATGATATTACAGTGAAACTGTTGCATGCAATAGCAGATAATCTGCCATTTTTCAAGATTTTTTGCCCATTTTATAATGACATACATTGTTCCAAATAATCATGAAATAAGAAAACAAATCTTTCAACAAGATACCTATTTTAGGCACTGTGTTGAAAGAACTTGATCATCAAAATGATCTGCCAGTGGAAAAAAAATAATTTCACTTAAACTGGAATAAGCCTGATTGAAAAAAAGAAAAGCATCTGTTAAGAATGTAATTCTTTTTTTTTTTTTTTGCAGTGGATGAAGCCTGAACTCAGGGAAGATTTACACACTGTGTGCTTACTTCAGTCTCAGCCAAGAATCCCAGCTACCCTCACCTAAACAGCAGGGTTTATACAGTATCATAACACTGTTATACTATCTTCTGGTGAGAGACGATGTCCATGACTGAACCAATAACATGTTGGTAAGTCAACTGAAGATTTATAAAGTGTCTGCTTCCTCTACAGTCTACCAGAGGCACAGTACCATGCCTACAGCTAAACACGACGGCTTGTGTGTGATAACATGCCGTGGTGTACAGTCTTACAGCGAAATAACATTTACAACTCAAAACCAATACCTTGACTGTAAGTCAACAGAAAGATTTATATAATGTCCTCTTCTTCTGGTCTTGGACAAGAACTACAAACACGCTTTCACAGCAAACGTCAAGGGCTCGTATAGAGAAGGACAACACACTACATTATACAATCTTATGATGAATGACACCATTCACTGATACAGAATCAATACCTTGTTGTTAAGTCAGTGGGAGAATTATACTCTGACTCCTTCGTCTAGACTGCTCCAAGATGAATGCAACAACGGAGGTGATTGACCTGCTCCTTCATACAGACTGGTTCAGTGATGAATCTCATCAGAGCAGGGTGACAGCGGGACCTTAGACCTCCGTCTGAGGGGCTGTCAGTCCGATGACAGGACCAGTGATGGAGGGACGGGCTAATCCATTCCCACAGTCGGAGCCCGTGTCACAGCACTGAGCCGCGGAGGTCACGACCTCCAGCGGCCCTCCGTACAGACCTTTGTCAAAGAGGCTCTTTTGATGAGGTGAGCTGAGAAGCGGATAGACTCGCAAGTTTGGAAACGCCGCTTCACGCATTCTAAAACCGCGGGTCATTTTAGTGACTGATTTAAAGGGAACAACAATAGCTGTCCGATAACCAAAATTCCTCATATTCAAACCATAAGAAATAAATGTAACGAGGTGGCAGGGTGCAAAAAATAAAGAAAAAACATTACATGGATCTGAACAGATGATACAAAAAAAAGGAAAAATAAAAAGGGGCAAAGTCAACATAAAAAGCCGATGTTTCAGTCACCAGGCATCACTGCTTATATAAAATAAAATAAGCAGAACTGAACAGAATGTGTGGGGATTAAAGGGGAACTATGGCCAATTTAAGAATTCATACATGTTATTCCTATGGTCTTAGACAGTACCAAAAATATTAGTGAACTCTCTCCCAAATCCAAAAAACTAGAGTGCTAAAACTCTAATTTATGATGTCATCAGGTGTACAATCTGGAGCCGCTCCAAAGACAATGAGTGTTACAGGTGACAGTGAGAACATTGTCTGTCTCAGAACTGAGAACAGTACTATAGAATAAAGCTCAAAAAAACATTCTCTGGTTCTACAAAATGAGTCTCCTATTCATTGTCTATGGAGCAGCTCCAGACCTTATGCCTGATAAAAAAACAAACACGTTTCAGTCTGACTTCTCCGGTCTTTTTGGCTTTGGGAAAGAGTAACTCACGTTCACAAATATTGATTGAACCTCCGTAGGCCAGTGTAAAATAACATATTGGAATTCTTAATTTTGGGTGGTGGTGGTTCCCCTTTAAGAGAGATGGTTTGTGGTGTCAGGTTCTTAGTAAGTTTCAGAGCTGCTCTCTTTCACAAGGTGTTGGCATGGGTGAGAACCCGAGGCTCGACTCCGGCCCCCAGATGATAATCCAGGACGAGGAGACTGACGCCACCTCACAGGAAAGGTCACAACTGCCCGTCTGAATATGTCACATTCAACACCCATACAAACACAGGGACTGCATCGCCTCACATTACAAACTATACTTATCATAATCTAAACATACACTCTGGTGTTAGGTGGGTTGTATTCTCATTTCAAACAGCACCTCTTAATGTTTTTTCTATCTTGGACTCGTTAATTTCAGCTACACAGGGAATGGAACCCCTAACCCTGGCAATGTTAGTGCTATGCTCCACCCATTGAACTACACAGGGAATGGAACCCATAACCCTGACAGTGTTAGTGCCATGCTCTACCAATTGAGCAACACAGGGAATGGGACCCCTAACCCTGGCAATGTTAGTGCTATGCTCCACCCATTGAACTACACAGGGAATGGAACCCATAACCCTGACAGTGTTAGTGCCATGCTCTACCCACTGAACTACACAGGGAATGGAACCCCTAACCCTGGCAGTGTTAGTGCCATGCTCTACCCACTGAGCTACACAGGGAATGGAACCCCTCACCCTGGCAGTGTTAGTGCCATGCTCTAACCATTGACCTACACAGGGAATGGAACCCCTAACCCTGGCAGTGCTAGTGCATACTCTGGCGCATTGAGCTACACAGGACCACTTAATTGAGATACAAGGTTTTTATCGGACAACAGTGACAAGCTTAACGTACACTGTTAACTACCTCGTATTTCAAACAAATCTTAATGTTTGTATTATTTCTATGCCTTCACTAGTCTGATGGAGGGCTAACATGTTGAACTTGTTTAAAGTATTTCCAGAGTGATGAGGGAAAGGGCTCTGGTACTGCGCTGGGCTAGGGACCACATCCTGCCTCCAGTGTCAACAAATACAGTCCTACAGTAGGTACGGCTAATATTAGAGACGTATCCCGTTTAGCTTGAGACGGAGCAGAGCAGAGACCTTAAAAGGCATAAACTGATTTAAGAACTCCACTGGATAAACAGCGGGATACTATAGGGGAAACAGTACATGTAAAAATAGTAAAAGCAACTCAAGATGCAGGGGGGGTTTAAATGTTGCCTTTTCTGACAGAATTCCTGTCATCATAATTTCAACAGCCAGATAAAGTTGCAGACACCCCTCTCTCTACAGTGAGGAAGTATTAAGTAGACTAACAGACACTGTAATAACTCAAAACCAGCAGTAAGGGGTTAAAGTGAACTTTAACATGCTCTCTTGTAGTCTTCAAATGTACTTATGAAAACAGTCCTCCTCGTCATGGTCACAGTTTGGAGGCAGGGTTTATTGTCTGGAGGTCATGGGACTCTTGTCCATTGTTGTTAGACCGGGTCCCTGATCTCTCCGTGGCCATGGGGGGACTGTCGGGGGCCAGTCAGCCAGTCCTCCTCCCCCCCACTGAATTCCTTTCCCTTGAGATAATAGTGAGAGAAACTGGAGCCCTTATTGTTGACTGCAACACTTTAGCGACTCAAAGAGCCAGCAGCGAAAAGAGTCCAGGGCCCTCAAGATTCTTCACCTGACCTCTCACCTCTTGATTCGTCGGAGCGATGGGAGAAAATTCACATGCTCTGTAAGAAACAAAAAAAAAGAGCCCTTTCTCCCTCCCAATGCGGGAGCAGCACTTGTGTCTGTCAGAAGGGAAAGTATCCCTGCAGAGCTAAACAACCCGCCCTCAGCTGGCAGAATGGCCACTACTGTTACCGTCACTACTTTAATCTGCCCGCACATCTGTTAGCAGACGTCATATATGGGTCAAGCCGGGCCCATTATGTGCACTACCCATCCCATTACTAGCGTATAGTATGACTTAATGCATACTCTTTGTGTTCGATGGTACGTGGCACGGTCTATATATATATATATATAAAAAGCATCTTTCGCTGGCCGCCGAAAGTGCTTATCCCAGCTCCGGCGATGTCAGTCAAACCGAGCCAGATGTTCGGCATGGGTAAACGGGAGCCACGCCGGAAAATCTCACAAGTCACCGAATCCTCCAGTTTGGTAATCACAGAGCCAGAGAGATGTGGACATGTGTTTTGTCTGCGCAGATTCAGTTTTGGAGGTTGTTTGTTTTGACTGCTTTTCTGCTTCCATGAACCCCGATTAGGATTGTATCATGGAGTATAATCACAGATCGCGCTAAGAGGATTAGGATGAGGTTCTGGCAGGGAGGAGGCTGTGATGTTCCATTCAGACAGACAGACAGACAGACAGACAGACAGACAGACAGACAGACAGTAACAGTTCTGATTGCCCACCAGAGATGTCAGCCCACCACTGCCAGACCATAATGATACATGGTTACAAGGGTTGATACTGGGGCTGAGCGCCTACATGCAAGGCGAGAGACAGAGAGAGAGAGACAGAGAGAGAGAGAGAGAGAGAGAGAGAGAGAGAGAAAATAGTTGACATTGTAACTTGTTTTCTTTTTTTAATCCTACAAAACATATTGTATAAGGTATAAGCGCTATCGTGGGAGTCAATCCCACAAACACATTCATGGGTATTTAATCTCTTGCTTGGCACGTTTTAGCAAAAACTCAGTAAACATCAATATTTTCTTAGCACAAGCTATTTTTTTTTCCTTCTTCTTTTAGATGCAAAAAGTCAAATCAGAGCATTGCCGGAGCAAATGCCACGGTAAGCACCCACCAAGCGATCCATCGCCTGGGCACAAGGAGGCAGCTTCAGAGTATGACCGAGATGATCGCAGCAGGTAGAAGGCAGATAAAAGAACACCTGGGGGGCATTCCAGAATGAACTCTATTCCAGGTCTGCTACGGTATTCGTTTACAGTTAGAAAAACTTTATTGTAATGAGAAATTACAATTACTATTTGCACTTTGAATTTGGTACGTTATTAATTTACACGTTCAATCAAGCCATCGCTAAAAAGATTCAGGCTCGGGATTTAAACACACAATTCTGCTCAGTGATACTTTGTTGTTACTGAACATTTATTACATCGTATCGTGGTTGTATCAAATCGCGAACCCCGCATCGTGTTCGCGAATCGTATCGTGAGATAATCATATCATCCCATCCCTATATAATACCACCAAAACAAAAACATAGGATTAAGAAGAGGAATATTTCCTGTACGTGCTCTCTGCGATGTTAAACCCAATCTGTCGAGCTCATCTGAGAGAGCGAGCGGGCGCGCCGTTAATTGGTCTGCGCAAATCTGTCAGCCTGTGGCAAAAAGCAAAACAAAGATGTCGAAAATCGGGAGTGTGAACGAGCGACGGATAGGCTTTCGGCGGCGCCGTCTGGCTCTCGCAGACACAACAGATCGGACGAGCTCCGGAAAAGCGGAGCGTTTCGCGCGGCGTCTTTTCATTCGTCCCCGCCCCTCGCGAAGCACGGTTTCAAAACACGCGCACGCCTCTCTCTTTTCAGCTACGGAATGATTGTCGTCTCGCCGTGCGCGAGAGTCCCCTAAGAAGTCAAACATTCCCATCCTAATTTGCTGGAAAGAAGATGAGGGTGAGTGGTGGTAGAGAAGAAGAAGAAGAAAAGTCGGCGAGTGTGAGCTGCCAGACAGCGAAAGGAAGTGTTGAGCCATTAATCAGGAAGCTCGCCTCATTATCATTAGTGGAAAACGCTGACGGTCGCTCCGCTGACTGCTCGCCTCCGCTGCCCCCGCTGGCTTTCTCTCTCTCTCTCTCTCCGTCTCTGTCTCTCTCTCTCTCTCGCTCTCCATCTGTTTCTCTCTCTATCTCTCTCTCTTTATGCATCTCTTTCTCTGTCTCACACCAAATGACACTTTCTCTCTCTCTCTCACCAACACACACACACACACACACAACGCACATTACAGACCATCAGATCCTCTCACGCAGAACTGAGACTCCATCTCTGTCTATCATTGCACACACAGGCACAGACACATCAGGAAAATGAGATACTCTCCTCTCCAGAGAAATCGTGGAAGCCGTTAAAAGACAACAACAACAACAACAACAACAACAACAACAACAACAACAACATCATCTCACCGAGAGACAGGAACCTTCATCTCACAGAGCGACAGAAACCTTCATCTAAGCTCTTTTCTATGTAAATGCTTTTCGGTACGACAGCCAGCGGAGCGGGCAGCTTAGCGCAGCTGCATCAACAGGGTAAGACGGAGAGGAAAGAGTATCCAGCTCACATCTTTCTTCTCAGAGACCGACTGTGTGTTTCCTCTTATCCTGATGATACACGCCGTTCATGGGATCAAGTCCACATAATGGAGATATATGCAGACAAAACAATTTAACAGGGGTAACTGATAGTGGATAGTTTGTGTTGTCTAGTATTATGGTGTTTTTCCCTTTAATTCTTTTTAGGTGCTCTCAGAAGGAGCACCTTTCTATCATTGCATTCCGTTGGTTGGTCGGTTGGTCGGTTGGTTGGTTGGTTGGTTGGTTGGTTCGTTCACGCATGCGTGTGTAGGTACATACAAGTACCGGGCAGACATGGGCGGTCCCAGTGGAAAGGTTAAAGAGCAAGGACATGGGGATGTGTGTACCAAGTTTTGCAGCAATTGGACTACTGGGAGTTATAGTCTTTAAGAGATATTGTGTTATAACACCACCAGCATGGCCTCGTCTCAGTTAGGAGTCACCATAGGAAGCCACCTGGTGAATCTGGATGCTCTGGGACTTAAGTTTCTGTTCTGCTCAAAAAGCTGACTCACTCAGCCACCACTCAGCCAGTCAGTCAGCCAGTCAGCGGACAGTTGGCCCTTGAGGTGCGGCGAAGTGTACTCAAGCAGTTCAAGGCGGGCGCCGAGAGAGCGAGGGCTGACAAGCTACCTGCGGGGGGCGCCGTCCTCGTGCGGCTGGATGATGACGACCTTGACGGTGATGGAGGTGCGCAGCAGATCGATCATCTGCTCGTGGGTGAGAGTGGCGACCGCCACCTTGCAGATCTCCACCAGCCGGCTGCCCTGCCTCAGGCCCGCCTTCCAGGCGAAGCCGAAGGGCTCCACGTCGGCCACGATGCCCTCGAAGTTCACGTGGAACCCCAGCTGGCCCAGGCCGTTCCGACGCAGGGTCATCTCCGAAGTCTCGCATCCTCTGGTGGTGATCTGGAGAAAAACACACACACAGAGAGAGAGAGAGAGAGAGAAAAAAAAAAAAGATAAAGTGTGAGAAACACAGCGTAGAACAGATTAAGTGTGAGATGTTGCTGAGGGGAAAGTTAGAGAGAGGGTGAAGGAGAGAGAAAGACGGTCAATAGCACATGACTATGCCATGGTGCTTCATTCTCTATGTAGTAGGGATGGGCATTTGAAAGCATATAAATATTTGAATATTCCATAAAAAAATGTGTGGTTATTTAACCAACCAAAAAAAAAGGTTTGCAGCGTGTAGCGTGTAGCGTGAAGGGCATCTGTGATTGCATTCACCAAACAAACAATCATAATTGTGACAGTTTTCCATTTATTATGTCAAATAAATAAGGAAATCAAAACCAATTTGTTCAATTTGTTGAAAACTCAAAATCAGTAGGCTGAGTCAGTGCACTTGACACAAACAAAACAGTCAGCTACTGTCAAACGCCTCCTCATTTCGAGTAGCTGCTATGTAGTACTCTGGTCTACGTATGCGCTATGCTAGTGTCAACTCAGTTATTCGTTCTAGTACTTAATAATACCACAACCGTCTCACGCTGTGTCTCTATTCAGGACAACTACCTCGAGGGACACCGGTCTGTGCAGTCCTGGGCACTCATAACTTCCCTCCATCACAACCCATCGCAAAACTGTTCTACTGTAGTCTGTTGTTGTTGTTGTTGTTGTTGTCCTGCCGTCACTGTGCGCTGTATGTCAGCTGTCCTGTTGTTACTGTGCCGTGTTTCTGTCATGCTGTTTAATTTGTAAGTCACTGAATGTCTCTGTGTTGTTGTCACCGAGACACATTCCTGACTTGTATCTTGATTGAATTTGTTGAATGAAGTGTTTCTGACTTTGATTCTGAAGACAGACAGACAGACAGACAGACAGACAGACAGACAGACAGACAGACAGACACAGACAGACAAGGATTTGAAGCACAGTCATTTCAGAGTCCATAAACAAAGACTTAAATGCAAGAAAGCTGAAATGGAAGAGTTCAACCATAGCCTTCAGCGCAGCACAGTTTGTACATTAAATGTAAAATGCACAGTACAGTACAGTGCACGCACACGCACACACACACACACACACACCACAAAGAAGACAATGTGCGGCTGAAGCATAGAAAAAGACTATCCTTGGGCAACGTCCGTGTATAAACAAAGCGGTCCGTCTGAGTGTGTTTGTTTCGCTAATCCAAAGAACCTTTGAAACGGAAGTAAATCAGAGGGTACATCACGGAGCAAACAGCTTTAGCCTGAGAAGGAGAGGAATTATGGGTAAAGGGTGCTTCAGAGTCCAACCCTTAAAGTAATGAGCTCAAACATTTTCATATAAATAAATATCCGTTTTGTTACTCTCCATCACTGATTGATATAAACACAATAGTGATTCCACATATACCCAAGTCCATGAATGCTTTTACATTTGCTACAGTCACTGTTCCAAACAAAGGTGTCTGGTAGGATATTTCCTCTAAAAATATCCGACACACAGGAAGTGTCCAGCAGCAACAGTGGTTTGTTTGGAATAAACAGAAGATGAACTCAGTAGTTAGCATGACTTTTCAAGGAACTAAGTAGGTGAGGTGTAAAAAAAAAAAAAAAAACACAACAGCAATGACTGCAGGAACTACTGACTGGGGCTGTGCGTGTTCATCCAAACTGATCAAATCATATGGGCACAAAACTCGCTACAGGAGCTGTGTCCACCATTACGAATATAAAAAGATGTTTCTCATCTTATCAAGCGTGACGTTCTTTCACCAGAAATGAGTGCGTTCCATAGACAAAAATAAGTGCGTTCGTAATTGTGATGTGCCAGTAGCTCTCTCTCTCTCTCTCTCTCTCTCTCTCTCTCTCTCTC
>OMKL01136886.1:0-23553 GCA_900302295.1 Parasudis fraserbrunneri
CGTAGACACCAAGATCATTGTCTCCGCCACAGGGCCTAGTTGCCTATTGCAGCAGAAACTGAACCAAAACATACATTTGAATAATTTATTTATGTCCACACACACGCACACTAACAAAAGGTCTTGTGAGGAAAAAGATGGGTCATTCTCCAGGTGTTGTGGTGTCATCATCTCATTTTAGCGGTTTCGAACCCTTCGCCCTGATATCCCCATCACGCACACCACTGTTCCATTAGTCAAGCTGAGGGGAGGTTTCAGCACCCCACTGAGCAGGGAACAGTAAAGCTCCACTTTGAGGGACAGCTGAGGGTTACATAACACAGAGGGACAGTGAGGGAGGACTTTTAAGTGTCTTAGCTGGGATGACAGCGGTCCATGGAAGGGCGTGTGAGTTGATAAGTGTCCCCCAGAAGTACTATTGTGTTTCTAGCACACCTCCCACTTCGGATCCACACCCCATCCGTCGGGAGTCACAGAGATACATGGTGTTCTCAATGACACAAGTTCTACATCAGAATCAGCATCCAATAATATATATTTCTTTTGTGTTATGTGTTTTTTCCACGAATTGTGTGCTAATTTAAACGGAGTCGGTTTTTAACCATGGAATGTAATAAAAATACACAAAACTATTTTGCAGTGAAGTGGTGTGAAAATATTAAAAAATAAAAGTATAGAAATCGTGATACATTTGAGAAATGTTTGAATCAAATCGCAGTCCTAATAATCGTAATCGAATCTTGAGGTCTCTGGTGATTCCCACCCTTAGTGTTTGGAGGTGATAAAATAAGATGTTTTTCTCTAAATCATAACTAGCTATCAATAATCAAATATCAAATAATTAGGGTTGGGTGTCGAGAACAGAATACCGAGTGGTACCGGTTCCAACATGGTCGATAGTACCCAGACCAAATCAAGTGTGGCACCGAAATGATGAGGATCCATGCACTTATGCTGTAAGCAGTGTGATGTAGCCATATGTTTGATCTGAATTGCTGGTTTTCAGAGGCAGATGGAACAGAGTTACGGATGTAACAACGGCTCTGATAGAATAAGAGATGACATTCACCAAGTATAAATTGGTGATTTGGTGTTTGCATGGTATTTATTCAAAAAAGAAGAAAAGTATCGATTTTGGCACTGTTTAGGAACTACCATCATTTTAAAGTATCGGTTTTGGCACCGGAATCAAAGAAATTAAAACAATACACAACCCTAGTTAAAATCCAGATGGTTTTATTATTTCGAAATAACTAGGAAGATATTTATGATGTGGATTCATTATTGTTTACTGCCTCAGAGGAAATCCTATCTTTTAATAATCCTAAAGCGAGTCTATGGATTACATCGTGGTCCTATCGGTCCCATGCCCACTGCTCCATGGATACCTTATAGGCCGGAGATTTACGCATGACAGAGTTCCATTATTAGACAGCGGTTGTCTTCTAATCTAAAGTACCATCTCATTTGTCACTCACACGGGATCTCTTTCCAAATGATATACGACCCCTTCCGTACAGGACCAAATCCTGACGCATTAGTGTGTTGACATAGCTATTCTGGATGGGCCTCTTCTCCCCTGGGGGCTTGAGTACCCCAAAAATGACACACACAATGCAATGCAGCTATAATATTGTTCCATAGTAACCCCTGAGCCAGCTGGCACACACTAGTCATGCTCCATCTGGCAGAGGCGTCCCTCAGTCTCTGGAGGTGTGGCGGTAGAGTCGCCTCTGGGCCCTCAGGATTCCCTCAGAAACGATTTAGACCAAAGCCATCTACCACCCATCCTTCATCATGGATAAGTACGTTTGCAGGTGGAATAGTATTTTTTTTTTTTTTTTTTTTTTTACATGGGTAACATTATGTAAGAGGTAGGAACATTTAGGATGTTTGGGTCACTGATTGTCCAGCTACTGTATATTTGATTGGCCACTCTTCTTAGTAACGACTTTACGTTCCAAACTAGATTACTAGGTAATGCCCTAAGTAATCATGGTGAAATCAAATTTAGTAGCTGATTACTAGTTACAAACTAACTAGTAGTTACTAAGCCTCTAGTGTGGACAACCAAAATTAGGATAGAATTTACACATAGCTGGTGCAACCCAGTGCTGGGTTACTAATATTGCCCAAGAGATATTAACATCATATTGGGTCTGATGGGTCAACTTTAGGTGGGTCCATACATGATAACACTGTGTTTTCACGAGTATGAGGACCCATTTTTCATTCGAGAAGTTAGCTGAAGGAGCCCTGAGCTAATGTATTGTGGTTTACCATTTGAAGGTAAATATGGGAAGTGACCTAGTGAATAAGTAACACCAGCCCCATATAGCAACACAGGGACATCAGATATACAATAAGGGCTGCCTCCTCTTAGTTGATTAATTGGTCGGTTTGGTCTAAGAAGGCCAAGACTTTGTTAGTTGATTAGGCATTTTTAAAGTTTTTTTCATGCTTTATCGAATCTACAAAGTCCTATCACCATTAGTCAACGAAGAATTTAGATGACTCGAGGACAGCCCTACATATATCGGTGTTGAGTCAGCGAGTAAGAGTTAATTAGCGCAAAGCCTAACTTCCAGCAGCTAAGCGAAGACACTCTGGAAGACTATATTTGTGTTTTGGAATTTGGAGGGAGGCTGCGTTCCTTGGCCAGGAAAGTTATATGGAGGTCACTGACACAACAACGTCACAATCAGCTCACTGCCAGACAGACACCTATGAAACACAACAAAACTATTCACACCGTCTGTTAATTTTGTCTGGCTACTTGGGGAATTTTTCTTGTGGGGCAGCTGCAGAGTACAAACAGAGCCACCAATTAGTAGACTAATAGAACCATCATCAATTCTTTACATCAGGTCCAGATGGCTCGGAAAAAAGTCCTCAAGGACAGCCTGAAATGTGCAGGCCGTGCTCATTGGCAGTAACTACAGTAGCCTAGAACTGCCTCCAGGGTATTTATTTTCCGGATAATATGATAGTGTTGAGCGCTCCAGCAGGGGGATAGGGAGAGGGGGGGCTCCTGAGATCTGGAAATTCATCATGTTCATGGTGTTCCACAGTCGATTTGAGAATACTGTACCGATATGAGATTTTCAGAGGAATTAGTTTAGTTTGTTTCAAGAGTTGGGATGGTGTTTGCTTATGTATGACATCAGAATCATTAGCCCTAAATGCAACAATGAATGCTTCAAGCAGTCCTTCTTTACCAACTACTATTACGCACTTTTAACATTGAATTATAATGTATTAAACTTGGTGACTGTCCCATATATTGTCCTGTATATTTTTCATGTATGTCTGTTTTATAGGACTTTGTTGTTTTATTGTGCTGTATGTGTGGATAACATTTGCCCTCAGGGATCAATTTGTAAGATCTTATCCCATTTAATGTCATCATCTAATCTAATTTCGTGTCATCTCTTATAATCTGATCTAATCTAATCTCACATCATGTCATGTCATCTCATTTTATATCATCCCATGTCATCTCATGGATTAATCCCAACACTGGGGCCTACCTGCTTTGTCATAGAGGATGTGGGACCTCTGAAGACCCTCTTTGACATGTTCCTCCTGCACCACTATGTCCCGGGGAGAACCATCCAGTGCTGTGTGGTTGGGTCGGGCTGATCCGACCCTGGCCTGAACAGCCAGCTGGAGACCGTTCAGTCCTGCTCGGGCATCACCATCACACAGGTGGGCTATGGTGTCCAGGGCTTTCTGCTCAATGTAAACCTTAGGTCTGGGGGACGGGGGACAATACAGTAGGAGGAGCAATGTTGTGGATCATAATATAGCACACAAAAAGCGTAGAGGCCGGCCACACTGATGCATTGCGTTTGTCCATCAAACGTTTGTCCATCCTGTTTTTAAATAATTTTTCAATGAGGGGTGTCTGTTATCTTAGGTTCTAATGTAAAGGTAGAATCTGTAATGTCGTCAAACAGTGACCTCTAGGCAAAAGAGCCCCTCTTGGTATTGTGCTTTGTTTACATTCCTAATATTTTTTGTCTGATGTGTGGGTTGGATTTCAGTGGGTATAGGGGAGAGGTTGCTTGCTACTGCTGGCCACACCCCAGGCTATGCCAAGAAAGGTCTGGAGGAATTCAGAAGTTACTAAGTAAACTCCGACCCACATGTCGGACCAAAACACAAAAAGTAAACAAAACGCAATACCAAGCGGGGCTCATTTGCCTAGAGGTAGCCGTTTGACAGCAAATACAGATTCCACCTTTAAAAACAAGCCATCAGACAAACCCATCTGTTTTCCCTCCATTTTGTGATGAATATGTGTGGCCGCTCCCTTACTCTCATGAAGTAGTGAAAGACATCAAATAAAGCCTGCTTGCACGCTATTAAACTATGTTATCTCTGCATTGCATTTGCAAAGCAGTCCACTAATGAGGACACAGTAGCCTTCTCGTACTACACTTTAAAGGAGGGCACTGATTCTAGGTAGCCATCTCAGATAACCACTTATTAGCAGAGGTCTAGTAGTGACACCACCAGAGATATACTGATGAAGCCTGCTTAGATAACTTTACCATACACCCTATCCTTCATCCTTAAACTGTCCCTGGCTGCTGACAACCCCCTCCCCAGAGGGCGTCACTCTTTTTAGCCCCCCAGAACCCCAGGTATGTTGAGAACAACCAGACCCAAGCGAGGCTCTCTACAATTACGCCCAGGCAGCATCTGTATCCATAGCGCCTGACCCCATACCAGCATTTCAACACACCATTCTCTCTGGCCTAACATGGGTCATTGTGTCTTTAAGTATAAGATACAAAAATAACCTCAGCCTACAACCTCAGGGTTTACAACGATAGAAGACAAGTTCAATTCTTGAGACCGTTTCTTCACAAATGTTGCTACAATACGTTTTGACTCAGTAACATATGATACTGTAGATACAGTATGATATATAGTTCATCCAGCTAACACGATCATGTTAATCAAGCTTTTATATCAACTCACAAACCCTTTTAACTAATTCATTATTACGCTCTGTTTAATAAATTAAAAACTTGAGGCACCATTATTTCAATCTGGACAAAAAAACAAAACAAAACAAAAACAGCACTCTGAACTGCTTATTTGTTTTATGATATATCAGTGATCTGAATCAATACATGCACATTGCAGCGAGATCATTGCAATGTGAATCAATGTATCGATCCAAATCGACGTATCTTTCCACCCCTAATGAAAACACCATTAAGGTCTGACCACTGCTGCCTGTTAAGCAACACTTTGTTTTACACAGTAGATTCATTTGATATCATTTACTTTACATTTAAGTCTGCACAGAAACCGTTGCAAATACAAGGACACAGAAATGTAGTACTACAACAGCGTTTCCACCAGATATCTGAGAACAGTTTTTTTAAGTGTATCAAAAGGTTACATTAGGGCTGTGTATTGGCAAGAATCTGGCGATACGACACATATCACGATACAGGGGTCACGATTCAATATATTGTGTTATATTGCAATATTATAAACACTGCAATATATTGAGATTTCATGTCAGAAATATTTGACAAAAAATGTAATAGTAAATAGAAAACACCTCAATATTCTTTCGTTTTGCATGCAATCTGAATAGAGATTAGCAAAGTAAACTAACAGAGAGTAAATATATCTTTACCTGCTACAAGGTTGATATTGTGTTATAATATGTAAGGTCTTTCTTTTAAGGCCTGAGAAAAAGCACCGTGAAAAATATCACGATACTGGAAATCACATATTGATATAATATCGTGGGGGGAAAGTATTACAATATCATGCTGTATTGATATTTTCCTATATCCCTAGGTTACATGTTGGGGATTTTCATGTAATCAACAGATTTACTCTTGATTTGTCATTCCCAAATAAACCTGATCTAACGACACAGAGATATACAACATTTGGCAGCCCACGACAAATACAAACTCAATCCCGTACCAAAAAAAACTCAGCATGAGTTTAACTTTCACCATGAAATCAATCTAGGGGAGCTGTTTTTATAGGCCTTGGCCTGGATGGAGAACATCATTGTAGGAGACGGAGAGAACAGGCTGTTCTTCCATGATGCGTCAGACGGCTGTTCTACGCGTGGCTCCGTGACAACGTGACGTTTGTTGTAGTGCCTCTCTGAACACAACTCTCAAACTATGTTAAAACTTTGTCTCTTAAGCATGTACTGTATGCAGGTAATCAATTAACTGTATGTGTGTTATATAACTACCTAGTTATGTGCCCCATTTTTTAAAATTATAATAATCATAAAAATGATTATTATTATTACTTGCATGATCATTATTTATTCTTTACTTTTAGTTAATTCTGGATGTATAAAAACAAAACCTTATACTATAATGTAGCCTATACTGCTCGAGTGCTTATCTGACTACTCTAGAAATAGAACATTTAATAAAAAATCATTCACAACTTACACCTCTTGATATACTATCTACTGTAGCTGCATAAACACACACAGTATAGTATGGCCCAATGCCAAGGTCTTGCTACTTGAAGACCACGTTATTTCATAAGAAGATTTCAAGGTGTAACATATTACTCACCTAATATCTCACCAATGATGTGCAAGTCAATCATTCTTTGCTATGATCACTTTACTTTGTGATGTTTCCATAATATTCAAGATATCCATTTAGGTACTACAGCTAACATTCTTTTTAAAAAAAATTATTGATGAAAATACATTTTCTGACGTCAGACATGATCCATGTTATGGGTCTGTAAATGGCTGCATGATATTGCACATCAGTGGGTAGGCTACTGTCTGATCCAATACATTATGGATATAATGTAATAATTAAAAACATATAGGCCTACTCAAAGTAAAGCAGCCATTATCCTGAATGACAAGACACAAGGCATTTAAATACATAGCCTTAGCCTATCTATATAATCGGAGTGGAAACCACTGTGCAATGTTTACATGTTTATGCTTGGTGCGAAATTCTGCACAGCATACCACTGCAACATGACACCAACACATCAGTAGGTTGCCAATGCCTGCCAACCTTTCAAATCTATTAATGACTTTTGGCCATTGGGAGCATCAGATGAGAAGGGGTTAAGAGGCAGAAGTACAAAGTGAAGAAGCTGCCTTGCTGATCCAGCTGGACCCTGACGGGCAGGAACTTGTAGCCAACATTCCTGCCTCCTCCCTTAACATCCTCTGTCAGGCAAGTATGACTCCAGACCTGCTCCAGACAACCGATAGGCCTGTTTAACTGGAAAGGGATAAGAGAGGGTGGCCAAGGAAGTGTTTGTTTCTGCTGATGCTTTGTGGAAAATGTCCCATAGCCCACTTGCCACTTTTTATCATTCAGTGAACCTGACAGGATCCTTCCCCTCTATAACCGAAAACAACTTTGTTTAAGAAGCATATCTGATTTGTCACAAAACGGGAGTCAATTTCATTTAAAAAGCACTGGCATAAGTGTTTATTTTATTTATTATTATTATTTATTTATTTATTTATTTTTTGATATTGGAAGTACAACTTGTCAGCAGATGTTAGCAATGCTAGTGGAAGTTAATGGGTCCCCTCTGGAAAATCACATGTTCAGTAGCACCTTCCTCACAACTTCCTAATCATTTGACCACATTGTTAACTAGCCTATGTAAACTTTTTCTCTCCCTCAGAGACATGTTAAGGGGCCTCAATGACTTCCACTAGCATTGCTAACAAATACAAACAATTTCTACTTTCAACATCTCAATTGCTGCTTTTCTGCTTTTTGGATGGATTGAAATTACTCTCAGTTTTTTATGCTTTTTTATGCTCTTCATGGTCTCCTTGCATTTCTTTTTTCTTCCTTATGTAAAGCACTTTAAACTGCCACCAAGTATGAAATGTGCTATATGAATAAACTTGCCTTGCCACACATCAGAAAGGCTTCTTAAAGCTGACTGTTCCTTTGAGACCAGTTTGAAAGAGATGATACTGTGAAACAGCCCTTGCTTCTCTATGTGGAGGTATGATAAACTGTTACCTCCTTAATGCTGTCGTTAATGAGAAAGCAGCCAAATAAACAAGGTAACTCGTAAACAAGAAATCAAACACCACCATTAGTTTTTACAAATTTACACCCGCATTTACACCCAGATGATTTCTGTGCATTTCAACTAAACAAAAATAACATCAAGCTCAGTCTTGTCCCTGGCCTAGACCCTCACCACCAGCTTTATCATGGAGGCTGCCATGAATCTGGTCAAGCTGTTAAAATTGAGTCTCCATGTGCTGCCAGCTGGTAACAGCTGTCTCACTTTAGCACCCCCCCCCCCTTTCTGTCAACAGGTCAGACGCAGAGCCAGAGACAGAGAGGGAGGACTGTGGTTCCTACAGCCACCAGACCAGTACAGCCTCCTTATAGCCAGCCTAAGCTCTCTATAAATTCCCAAACCAAACCCTTTAAAGGCGGGCAAACACACAACAGAGGACCTCCCACTCAACCAATCAAGAACCAGAGATCTTGATTTGTGGAGTGACACGCGGTCCCGCTGAATCCGGCATGGTCTGTGATAACAAGGGGTGGATTCCCAGAGGAGAGAGAGAGAAAAAAAACTTACTCAGATCCATCCAATTGATCTTGATCCTCAGGACCGTTCAGATCTTCTTCTCCAAGCACCCTGATCCCCAGCGAGGCTACAGCCCGGCGCAGGATCGAACCCATCGCCTCCACGGACAGCCTCTCCAACACCAGCACCCTGCACCTGCTCAGCAAGGCAGCGTTCACCTGAAAGGAGGGGTTCTCTGTGGTCGCCCCAATCAGAGTCACCGTTCCACACTCCACGTGAGGAAGGAAGGTGTCCTGCACATAAATAGAGAGAGAGAGATAGAGAGGGAGGAAAAGACGAGAAAGCGTTGGCCATCCCTAACGTGGCAAAATATGAAAGGTAAGTGTCGACTCTGTATCAACTGCATGCTTGCTTGCGCTTATGGTCTAGCAGTGTTTCCCATACATAGATTCCCCACATCACACAGGCCCACCACACATACATTTCCCAAACTGAGACAGAAGCACATTAGTGAAGTATCACCTTGCATGCTTTCCACTGCTCGACTGTGTGTATATTGCCACTACCAGCTTGCGACCACCACAAATAACAAAGAACCAACGGGAAACGCTACACCGGTCATAGGAGACAAAGCGATCGACAAAGCTCTCACGCGTGTGCTATAGTATATCTCTCAATGCTTTCCATCTTATCACCTCTTTATCGTCTGTGGAAAGTAGGAGGGGAGGACGCAGGCTCCGGCACCCTCGTTAATTATTAGGATTAACTGTCACACGGCACAGGACTGCGAAAACTCCGAGAGTGGTCTCCTAACTGATAAGGTTCCTAGGAGAAAGTACTGGCAGCTAACCCAGAGCTGTCTCTTTAGCTACACTTAAACGAGTGGGAACTCTTAATTAATAAACAGGCTAATGTATTGTAATGTACTGTGCTTTTGATAATATTTTTTCTCATTTTTTAAAAGTAATTATTTTGATTTACCATTTTAGGGCTGATTACAAAAACGTGATCTAGCTGTCCTAAAGATAGATCATTAAAATTACCTTTGTTGTCATTTATTTCATAATGTCCCCAAGTCTAGGCTAGGGGACAAGGTAGGTTTTAACAAAATGTGTTGAAATAACACACACCACAAAACAGTGCAGTTTAGGCTATATCTACACTTAACATGGGCTACTGTTATACACAATTCAAACAGGAATTAGAGTACTGAAATACCACCCTAAATATACAGAAAAAAACTAAAAAACAATGCATCATTAACCTGTCAAATGTTGTGGGTGGTAATGTTGTATACTTTGTCAAGGCACAACAGCAGTGACATACAGTAGGGTAAGTCGATGAGAGGAACTTAAATTGTATGTGTTTACAATGGCTTAAAGGCCTAGTTATCAATATCCTAAAAGTCCTATTTGCCAAAGTAAAAAAATAAAAATAAAAAACCTTCCTCTTTCCAAGAATCAAACAGAGGCCTTGATGGGTATTGTTTCAAAGTCAGTTTGCCAAGTGTTTATTCTGAGGATGTACTATGTTCTCATAATACTGCTGTTAAGACCATGCAGACAGGTTGAATGACAGCCATTCATCAGTGCACAAGGTTTGCAGACAAACGTGGCTGTGTTTGGCAAGGGCAATATCAGGACAGTAAACCTGTTCAACTCAATATACAGCCATAACTCATTATAAAATGGACCATCTTCAATGTGATTAAAAGCCTACTGAGAAAAACATGAGCCAAATAGGCTTGAATTATAGATAGGCTGCGTAATAGAACCTGTTGCTTTAATCACATGGGCATAATGTGGTTTATCCAAACCTGCCTCAAGATCCATCTCTTCACCACTGCCTTATCTTCTCTATTTCATGTTCGCTATTGCCCATTACGCCACCATCGTGTAGAATAGTCAATGTGAGAGTGATGTGATTTCTGGCCAGAGCGCAGCCATCTTCTTTCGCCAAATAACGCACATTGGAAATACTTCACCTATAAGTACAACCCTGCTTAGCTTACACAATGTTGCTGTAACTAAGAGATTTGCAGGAAAAAATCATTGTGTTTGTGCACAGATCACTACATTTATCAACTTCTAATACGAGTTTCACGTGAGCATTTCCTGGTTGATAAGAAGACGTTGGTGGTCGTGTCACTAAAAGATTCGTTGGGAATTCTATTTTCTTCATGTTTTCAACCGGTGTGCTGTGAAGCAAGATCAAGTGTGCCATGGAATTTTAGGACGACCAATAATTATTTTTTATAAGGCTTCATAAAATATGATTTCTAAATTACATACATTTCAATTCAACATAAATATTTGTGTCAGCACTCACTTATTCATAATTATTTGTACATCTTTTTCTATACCTAATGTGTCCTCCATTCACTCTTTCACTTTAGTTTTGGGAACGGGGGGAATAATTATTTTGCTGGACATCAAATGTCAGGACTCGCATAACGAGCAGCAAAATCTTGGAAATGACTCCATCTATTTTGTGATGCCAGAACGGACAGATTTCTTGCACTGAGAACCACCCTAACCAACTAACAAAAAGGAAGGCAGTCCACATCAAGAAAAAAGACCTGCAACTGTCAACAGACTATGAAAATGATCTTGCTTATCGACTGTCTGGAGTTGTCAATAGCCGTCAACCCAAGCGCGTCATCTGCAGGGAAACGTTATGTCAAGTTAACTTAGCTAATGCCAGCTGATGCAAACAGTGCTGCCAAGTAAGTTGAAGAGGCTCTTGAAAACGCAGTATCCATTCTACAGATAACGTTGCACTTATAAACTCTCATAAACTCTGTTTATGTTTGAGATTACACGTTTGCAAACCTTAGTAAACGGTAAGGAGAGGTAGTGCTTGGCAAACGAAAATGACATCACAGCTGCTAGAGTCACATGTGATTGTCATGACTATTATTTTACTGTTTGTTCAAGTGAATTTTTTAGATGAAACTCAAATGACCCAATCAATCACATCTAACAGGCTTGGTCAGTATTAGCCAACCTGTTGGGATTTGTTGAAGCGGTGGATCTCATCGATGAACAGGATGGTCTTCCTCTTGCACAGACGGAGCTCATTATGGGCCTGCTTGATCACTTCTCGAACCTCATTGGTGGACGTGCTGGTGGCGGAGAGTGAGACAAAGCGAGCTGTGCCCTTCTTCTTACTGGTGCTGGCAATGATGTGAGCAAGAGTGGTCTGGAAGGGACAAGAAACAAACCAAAAATGGCAAATGGAGACATGATCTCTTTTGTACCATTAGGCCTAAAATAAAGCCCATCCTAATGATTTCTTAGATTATATAGGTGGTGCTATTACAAAAAAAATGTTTTTATGATTATTTCATTATTTCATCATGGCCCACTTGATTCTAGCTTTTGCAAAATGCTGCATCGATGCACAATGCATTTCACGATGCATTTTCAAAGTGTATTGCATGGGATCTAAACAAAAACTGTGATGCATCAAGAATTGTTTGATAATCGAATTGTAGCCCTTGTAATCGGAATCTAATGAATCATGAAGTTCCTGGTGATCCCCAACCGTATTGGCATGGCCCAGTTTTTGGTTCCTGTGGCCTTCTGGTCCAGATAATTCACCTGCCTGAACCCTGAAGACAGCCCCAGAATCCCTTATCTGCTACATAAATAACCACAACAACTCTTATGAAACCTGAATCCTGGCAGAGGGAGTTATAGGGGGAATGTGTCAGCGGGGAATTTTGGCAAAGTGAGGTGAGCAAAACAATTCACAATACCTGCTTAACATATCTAAGGAGCTACTATGTGTACAGTATTTGAGCATTTCAGTCAGTAGAATTTCAAGCACTGAACTGACAGCCAATGACAGTTCAAACACTCATTCAACATTATGTTCTTACATGTATAACTTTTCAACAATTGGAATAGCCTAAATAATAGAAAAGTGCCTATCTTTTAACAGGAGAACACATGTTTTGTGTGATATTAGAGTTCAGGGGCTGGGTCAAATCAATCTTGTAAAGCATTATTTATCAAAGTATGCAAATAGGAAAAACGGTGCATTTGACACTTGTTTCTACAGGAGTTGGCCTAAGGCCTATCCATGAATAAAATAACTTATTTGAATGGAAAGAAAAAGTACTGGGCATAGATGAAAGACCAAATCACTTTTGATTTTCTTATACGGTTATTATTTTATAACGCATGCATACTAAACAGTGGGATACATATATGGAGCAAAATCAGCTGGCGTCCCCTCCTGAGCCTAGGTGAGGATGCTGCTAGCCACTCCCTCTCAGCCAATCACACCTTTCCACATCCAGGGGGTCCCCAGAGGATCAAAGATGGAATTTCCTGCGAGTCCAGAAGTGACCGGAGCAACGTGTGTTCCCCTACAACTTTGTTTTGACCGAAATATTCCTCCAGCGTGTTTGGTCGCAGTTTCTCCGCCAATGGCTTATCGATAGTCAGCAATGTGCGTGATGATGAGCCTACATTGTTAGAAGTCTTCATTGTAGGGCCATTATTAATTGGTCCAGGTGGGTCGCTGTTTGGCCTCTCTGACCCTTCTTCTCTTGGTTCCATCTCGTTAGGTAAACTGCGTTTAATTCCTTTGCTGGCCGAGGTACTGGGGTTTTGTTTAAAAGAAAGCGATGCATTTCGTTCAAATTGAGCTGCCACTTTATTCTTGTTTGTCTGAAACAGGGAGAATAAGGGCGACGACACACCTGGCACCTGGGAACTCTGAGTCTTGTTGCCAGTAGGACTCTGTAGAATAGCTTCCCCAGATGTACGGGATTTCTTTAGAGGTGGTTCGGCCTCCGCTGTTGTTGACGAACAGTTGTCATCATCAAGCAAGCATCTGTCGAGATGTGCATTAATTTTCGAAGCATTGAAACCCTTGGAACAAACTGGACATTGCACCAAGTCTGAAGATGTTTCCTCACTCGCCATGTTGCTTCCCGCAAAACGTTTGACCTCAGCACGTGATCATAACAACAAAATAGCGACCGAGGCTACGGTACATACGGCTTTTTATTTATTTAACAATACGACAATACGCAGTTCATTTTGATGTTTGCAATACAATGCAGAAACAGTAAACCAGAATTATTATAGGACAACTCGCGTGTGTTTGGGTTCAATGCATTATGGGTGATGTAGTTTTCCGCTTGTCCCCACCAAAGAGGTCCCCACGGGGAAATTGCCTTGTCAACAGTACACACGTTACACTGCAAGGGCTACAAGAGAATATGCAATATGAAAAATGTAAGAAGTAATCGTAAACGATGTAGAAAAGCAAGTCAATCAAATAGACTACTGGTTATATTGCCTGCATAACTAGATAGGTGCGGTCAATCAAATTATGAATTAACAAATTGATAAAGGAAATAAATAATCTAAAACCATCAAGCAGAAAGGAGAATACTAGCTGTCTTCGCTGACCTATTGATTGAGCTATCTACTGTAACTTCAGCATTGTGGAAGGAAGGAGGGATGTTTTCTTCAATTAATTCACCTCACTCTGTCCTTCATCCCTTCCCAGGTCAGACAAAATGCCTGGTCATGAGAGACAGGCACCAGAGATAAACCATGTGAGGAACACAGAAAGGGCCCACAAGGAGAGGGCTGGCAGCCAAGTGTCTCCTCAAGCCAAAGTGGCCAAGCTGAAGTCAGTTCGTCAGCGTGCCATCAGCCACAGTGTGGCTGAGCTGGCCTTCTACCACTACCTGGAGAGGGTGGAAACCATGCGCTGCTTCTGGGAGAAGAAGCACATTGAGCTACAGGTATGGGGGGGGGGTGTCTCATAGGAGGTATGTATGTCAAGAGTATGTGTAACCCACCTGGATTAAAACCCGTGTTCCCCGCATTGGAAATCAAACATCCACATGGTCAGCCAAAGGCGACTCCCCCCCTGGGCAAGGGAGATATTGGGCTCAGGCCATCTAGGCTTCAGGCATGGCTACTCACACCCACGCCCATTTGACCTCCTCCTGTGGGGAAACATATGACGCTGTTTCACACAATAGTGCATATTCTGTATTCTGAATCAGAACATTTTATGTTTCATCAACCTTCTATCAAAATAGACACCTTGACTGAATATGATTCAATAGCCATTCGAAGGACTGCAGGCTCCATGGTTGCATTATTAGCCTGCAATTGTACAGTTGAGCAGTGACACCTAGTGTACAAGGCCCCTCAAATCAGTTATTTCTATCTCTGCACCACCAGAGAGTGCTAATAGTCTCAGGATCCAAATCCAGTAAACCGGTGAACAGATGGAAATTCATAAGCCACTTGGTGGCATCAGAGTGACTAGAAGATCTTTGGTTGCATCCCTACTGACTTCCAGTGATGCTCACAACATATAATTTTATACCACTCTCTTCTGAACATGGTGATCCAGATCCAGTCCAGAGACAGCTTGGTGTTATTAAGATGATTGAATGAGGTAATAGGTAAAAACCACGCTTAAACCAGAAGATAAGATAGATTTTGATGTCATGCCATCATGGTAAATACCAGACCCAACATGTTGCACACAGTTTAGGGGCTATGCATTATTAATGATGTGTCCACTATATAACTTAGATATTTACTTACATTGTAATCACCAAGGGATACCAAAAATAGAAAGTGTGGGATTCACATTTTCTTGATGTAGCAGTTGAAACCTGAGCAGTCTATGATCCACCAGTGAGACGTACTGTAGTGTGGATAAGTAATCACAGAGTACCTGCTCTGTCTCAGCCAAGACAACCTGATATTTTTCAATGTGTTTTCATCTACCAATGGCATCCTTGTCTCTATGTTTTTATTTGATCTTATTTTAATTTGTTTCCTGTACAGTCTCTATGTTGTTGTTGTTGTTGTTGTTTAAAACAGTGCAATATTTTTTTTTTACCCATCTTATATTGTATATTAAATGTTGTATATTATGTTTTGCCAGGCCACCATTGTAAATAATAATTTGTTCCTACTGACTTGCCTGGTTACATAAAGGTTCAATAAAAGAAAGGAAACAAGGGGGGGGGTGTTGGTGCAGTAAGGTGGCCAACACATTCATTAGAGCAGTGGGAGCAGAGCCACCATCCAGAACTGAACCCATTATTATACTCGCACACTCCTACGCAGAGCTGTCTCTACGCCTGTACGTCACAGCCCTCAAAACAGCTCTGCCCCAGGTACCTTATAACTGTACCAAATCCGGACATCCACAACCAAATTAGTTTGAAAGGAAATGCGGTTATAACTTTGAATTGGGTGTATACAGAGTATCACACATAACCAAAATTAAGCTTGTCTGAACATGTATGAGTTATGCAGTGATGTAGTTGTCAGAAAAGTAAACGGACTATCTTTTCTGCACATAGAAACCATACCTTTATGGCCGTGTTCATTGTTGTTTCCATGGACGCAGTGAATAAACAAGGCTGTACAGGCGCCGTAAAATTAATTTCGACTACATTTTCGGTTCTTATTTATAAAAGAGACAAAAAAATATGGGGGGAACAATAATATAATATTATTTATTCAATATGTTATGGGAAAATAATACAAGTATAGGTTGCACAGGTTAGTTTACTTCCTCTTTGGGCAGAGATGTTTGACAGTGGAATGTCATCCAACTTTCCACATAAGAGTGTGTGATACTTGGCAGAGCCTGTGGCATACAAGGAATACAAGACTGGTTCCAGACATGCCACACATCGCTGTGATCATTTTGATGTTTCTGCTATTGCCTGGCCACTCTCCTTGAGTACCAATTAGGCCAGATGATGTTATATGTCTTTCACCTCTAATGTGTGATTGTAGTACTGTACATTAGGCAAAGCTTAATTGAACAAATCCTCAGAGATGCCTGTTTTATAAATAAGCGGTGGTGTAATATGTGATCTGGAATGGATGGGGTTGTGACAGTGATGGTATATTTCAGTCTAGGGTAGGTGTGGTTGGAAGTTTTGGTATCAATAATACCAGTTCTGGTGCCCTAAAAATGATATCGCTTCTAAAACCTTTTTTTGTTTGTTTATTTTCTATGTTGATGAAAGCACATTTCAAAATGCATTGGTATCAATCAGCGGTATCAATTATTTTCTGAATTATATTTTCACATGCCATTTACTTTTCTAAATGGTCAGACTGTGCTCAATATGCTCAACAGAAATGATCATAAACTAGAAGAATACTTGAGATTATATTGTAAGAATCCAACGTTTTAAAGCTTTTTGCTATCTTTTGATTTTTGAAATGTATATTATTGCCAAAATATGGTACAATATCGACGGGCATTGTTTTTCAATATTGGGTCCTATTCCTTTTTGTTGTAATTACACTGGCTGCTCAAAGTGACAGCCCATGGAAAATGAAAGTGAATGCAATTCCGGTGCCAAACAGAATCCCACTAGAACTTGCCCCCACTGAAGTGTAAAGGCCAATGCCCGATAAAAACAGTCGGGAGCACACTCCCACAGTATGCAGAGTTGGACCGCATGGCACCGTCAAACATGCAGTGTGACGTACAAGTGTAGAGAGCTCTGCGGAGGAGTGTGAGTTGGGAGTGAACCCCAGTTTACACCTGCTCCATCGTGGAAGCGGTCAGCAAGCACAGCTGAGCTGCTACACCGGCAGCACGCGATGTTGGGTGAATCGTCTCGGAAGCTGTGCTGCACGTTCACGCACACTAATTTATTGGTCCTGGTACGCGCATTGCTTTGCAAACTAGAGAGTACAGATGACGGCAGGGAGCAGGACCGTGTTCAAAACATGAGTGCCCTGGCGGAAACAGTGTAGCGTCCCCTGCAAAACTCTGATGGAACTTAAACGTGCCGCTATTGTTACATTTCCATTCTAGTTTCAGTGTTACCAAGGCGCATGCGTTTTGAATAGAGGCAGCAGCCATCCTGCTCCCTGCCATCATCTGTACCCTCTAGTTTGCAAGGCATTGCCTGTGACGCGACAAAAAAAACTGATTAACATGGCAGCAGCACGACAGCAGTTGCCGCTCGCTTTCATGGCGAAGCCGGTGTAGTTTGAGGGTAAGACCCTGTGTGGTGTGTGTGTGTGTGTGTGTGTGTGTGTGTGTGTGTGACATCCAATAGCACAGGCTATTTACACAATGCAGTAATCCAATAGCACAGGCTATTTACACACCCCAATCCAAGTGTCTATATAGTGAGGGAGGACCTATCATCACAACTCTCTCTTAAATCAGACTATCTTTTTTTACTTTTTGTCATGTGACATTTGATCGAATTTGGTATTAATCTGCTAGTTTCTGAAGTGAAATTATAGGCAGAGAGTAAGATGATTGCCAGAGAAGGAAGGAGGTGAAGGAGAAGTGTGGCTAGAGGGGATTGCAGAGAGAGAGAGAGAGAGAGAAAGAAAGAGAGAAAGAGAGATAGCTCAGCAGGCATCCTTTGCTGGCACCTGTCACTCTTTTGTCATAGGGTCAAACTGCCTGTCCTTTGGCTCCGAGCGTTGATGGCGGGGTAGGAGTTGACAGACTTGACAGAGAGGCCATGGAGGTAGTGGAGTAATTTTGGGGGGTGTGTTCCTAACCCTGGGGACACACCTCCTAATCAGTGCACCAGTGATCCATCCTAACGCACCACTTGAGATCCTTCTCCTCAAGCTCCAGGAGGCCCCTTTTGAAGTTCCAAACCAGGAGGACAGAACAAAAAGAGCCTAGAGGAAAGGTTAATGATGAGTAGAGTGAAAATCATGGAGGGCCTCTTCAAGGGAAGGGACATTTGGCTCGTGAGCAGCATGTGTCTGGTGGCCTCCTACCTCTGGCACAGGCTGTGGGATTTACTCTGCTACAGGGGGAAGCACAGAGCATCCATTCCAGCTGACATTCAGGTAGAGAGGGCTTTCTGACTTGTTGAATGGTGTTAGGAGGTGTGTGTGTGTGTGCATGTGTGTGGGTGTGGGTGTGGGTGTGTGTGTGTGTGTGTTCTAATTCATGGAGTGCTAACCGTAGAATGTTGAGCAGTAGGTGTGTGTTGGTGTGGTTCTTTGAGTGAGTTTACACATCACTACTTCCTTTGTCTTTGAGAAGTGCGTGTGTTATGTACCCTAGGTAGATTTGAATTTAGCAAGATTATAAATATTTTCTTATTGTGTCTTCACAACCAGATTGGTTATGAAATGTGTCATATGCAAGTCCGCTTTCTTTCTTTGTTTTAGGGTTACGCTCACATATTGCTTATTTCAACACGCAGAAAGGATGAGCATTTTGATTAGCAAATCTCTCACTTTATGTTGCTGCACTGTCTCCATTGCATATGCCAGGGGGTGGTACACATGTCAACACCAGCGTAGGATGTACAGTATATCAGACACTAGATCTGCTATGACGATGTGCAGCTTCAACAGCTTGTGTTTTCACACAGGAAGGCTATATGTCCGAAACTCGACATGACTGTTTCAAATGTCTTGTGAAATATGTTCAACACCATATTGTTGGTGATCAGTTATACAAAGGATTTCACAGATGTGATAAATTGCCTCTGTCTTGTGAAGCAGATGACATCATGCTCACACGGAAAGGCCACTAATACATTAGATCCTGACAGATTGTCTGGACTATATTAGGAGGGCAGGACAACAACTGATGAGGCATTTTCTCTACATAATCTCCTACTCTATCCATGAATGTTCCACAGGTGTATGTGACTAGGGCTGGGCAATATATCCATTTATATTGTTTACTGTCTACCTATGTTTTCATATTGTGTTAAGTAAGTAATCATTTTGAACAAAATTATTTCTGAAATATGTGTGGATGCCATTACAGTGTTTACCCATCTATAAGAAGTCTAAATGTCTGCTGGGAAAAGGGCCTATTATCTAGCATGTGATTTTCCATACCTTAACAGATATTGGGATATAGTATAACAAAGTCACCAAGCGACATAACTACACAAAACACACACCTTCAAGGCGTTACAACCTGTTCCCTCTCTCCTCCCTGGGCTCCTCCCACCCAATCTCTGTGTTTCTTATGTGGTTCTCAACAGGGGGCGGGGCCCAAAAGTGGGGCTCAGGGAGCTGCCAGGGGGGCCTTGAAATAATAGGAAATTATTGAAAACATTAATCATAGAAGTCTTGAATCACAAAATATCAAGACATAAGTAATTATTCAACTAAATAAATTACACTATTCAACTAAATAAATGACACAAAGCGAGCAGTTAATATTCTATAAATATAACAATACTTTTTTTTATTGTTTGCTATGAAAAATAAATCAAGATGGAAAATACTTTTTATGCTTTTATGAGGTTAAAGGATGACAGGTCTCTTGTGGGAGGCCCTGGACACAAGGGGGCATTGGGGCCAAAACAGTTGAGAAGGACTGCCTTATGGGTACTCTCTGAAAGGCAGCTAGAGTTGTAAAATCAGTTAGTTACAATTTAATACTGGCTGTTAGCACCTGACATGTCACGTTTGATAATGCAGGCTGCAGAGATTTACAGTTGGTCAGCATGCTAGTGCACATGTATATCAAATGCAGGACAGAATAGAAGAGTTTATTACATTTACAGCCACTCCATTTCTTTGTCTGTAATGGGACACTTACATTTTGGATACTGAATGAGACAGTTGTGACAAGCCATGTGTATATTGTCTACAGCTATTATTCTCGGTTAGCTTTGGAGGGGCTTTAATCGTGGTAGTATAGTCCTCTTCATATTATAGATGAATTATTAAGTATTTGACTTATGTAGGTCCAGGCTAGTTGATACTTTTGGTGGTCATCGCATGACTATAGGAAATGCCGACCAGGGGTTGTCTGGGTTTGACATGTTGTAAACATACCAGTATGTCAGCTGGGAACAAGGACGTGGTGATCTATTATAGCATCAGGTCTCTTGATGCCATGCAGACAAAGGGGAGCGCGCTGCCTGCCAGCACACCTCTCATGTTAAAGGCCCGATCTGTAATCCAATTGTAAACAAATGGGTAGCCCCACTACCCAAAAAAACCAAATAAATAAATAATTCTCTAGTTGACACAAGGACTAACTCTTGACTAACTCTAACACTTGAAAACAGGTACATAATCAGTTTTAAATTGTATTTGTTGTATTTTGTGGCTGAAAAAGGTCTGCTGAAGTTGGTAGAGTTTGTAACCATGGGTTATGAAAGTTCCAAAAAGCTTATTTTCCATCTATGAAATAAACACTGTAAAAGTAAGGTATATTCACAATGCTTGTGAATATACATACCTTTTTGTGGATAAATATCCCAGATCCAGACTTTATGGACTCTCATGGCACTGCTTGGAGTGGGTTTCCTCTTCAATCATAGTCTCGTAATCATCATCACGTCACCCCAGTCAGCAACCATAAATGCCGGAAGGGATTGTCATTTTATCCAGTACCATTAGATGTCCTTGTCTCTTGATATAAAAAAGACTTTCGTCGCCTTGCACGTTTCTTTATTTAACGTCAAATACACAGGACAGGGACAATATACATCAATCAACATTTCCGCAGTCAGGGTTAGCGCCAGATGGACAAGGTTTTACACATGATATCCGTAAAAGAAGACAGTGGACAGACACCTAAACTCGCGTAAGGCGAATCAAGACCGAGACAATCATCCATTCCAGGGAGAACAGTATAGTGCGTGCCACTCGGTGACACCACCAACCACCACAACACCAGGGTATCATCCCCCACGGGAACATTTGGTGCTGCGGCGAAATGTCAAATTTAACTCAGTTAGCACATGCTTGTTTGTGATTTCAGCAGTAATGTGATTCTAGGTGCCTGTCGCTGAAAGAGGAGAGACATCTTAATATATATACGTATATTATTGTCCAATGCACAGAATCTGATGTGACTCCCCCTTATGCTATAAACTAGTGTAACTACCGTATGTATATTTTATATGTACTGTATGTACATATTATATACTTGGAGATACCTAGATAGGGTAATGAATTTTCATGAGACAACATAGCCAAGTGAGTCAGTCTACTGTGTAGATCAGTGTCCACCCCTCCTTATTTCCCCAACTGTGGTGGTAAGAAGCACAATCCCACGTGGGTCTGGGGGCATCCAACCTATCTCATCTGTCATAAACAAATATTGAATTCTTCTGTTCAGTTGTTGGTTTATGTTAGGAGGCTATTTACTCTAAACCTGGCTTTTGATAACGTTAAATTCTTACCTTAACCTACAGCTAACTTATCTAATGTTAACCAGCTGCTAATGTTGATGACTGCTTGTTACATGGGAAGACCCGTCTTTGTTACTAAAATATAATTGTGTTTGTGTTATTTTCGGTGCGGTGGTGATGATCTTACTGTGGTGGCCCACAGTAGAATACATACAGGGCCAGCCCTGCTGTCGATGCATTGTGCTGCTATTAGGGCTGAGAGGTATACTGAATATGAAGGTGTAACGTCATGGATGCATGCAAATGTATAGAGTTTTACTATGCCATCATCCACGGGATAAACATATTGTTTGTAAAACATATACCATACTGTACATTTTTCAGTTCATCGAAAAATGTGTTCCTTGCAGCAGTATTTCAAAAAAGTAAAAGAAAATTTTGAATGACATAGCACTATGACAACTGTATTTACAAGATAAAAACATTTAAAAAAAATAAAATAATTCATATCATATCGCATTGTAATTTGTCCCGGAAAACCAAATACTGTCAAATACCGTCATACCGTCATACCGTCATACCGTCATACCGTCAAAACTAAGAGAAACATTGTGACATGGTATTTTGGCCACATTGCCCAGCCCTGCTGCTAGTGGTGGACACAGACTGGCACGCCATCCACATTGTTAGACAGACGGGCCGGGAAGCCTGCATCACACCATGGGATTCCAGCATGGCTTATGTAATAGTGTCTGTGTTACCGGATACTTGTTCACGCTATACATGCAGTATGCCTGTGCTGTCAAATGATTACATTGGACTGATGCCATTAAGGCATTCATTTATGGGAATAAATAGACACCATAGTGGTTTCAAATAGCTGTCTGTTTTTTTTTTGTTAAAATGTATTCTCTATAAGTCTAAATATAACCCACTTCAGTTATATAAGTGAGCGCACATGGGCTACATGAAGTTATACAATTAGTGTACAGGTCAAAGACAAGATAAAGCTCTATCACCCTCTCCTGTTTCCACTCCTCTCTTGGCATTTAGGAGATCTGCACTATTAATATATGGGGCTAAGCTCTTGCTGCGTAACTCGGAGCATCCGCCCCGTTGCCATATGGAATGTATGGTGTCCTCAAGGTCAGATCCTCTCACGTGTCGTGCTGTTTACCGTATCCTTTCACTGACTGTCAACATTAGTAACACAGCAATTACTAATGTAATTACACAGCAATTACTAACGTAATTACGGTCATTTCAAAGGGCCTTTCTTTCACTGTTGTTTCAGTCACAGAGAGGAGAACTCTGCAAATTGTGACATCTGAATTTTCAGCTCTCTGGACTGAAGACACCAGTTGATATGGTAGCCCATAGCCTGATGAAGAGTACCACCTGCTGTTCAAATGTAATGAACAAAGCCTAGGAAGTGATTGAACAGACGGATGGAAAAAGATGGCGCTCTCCCAGCTAGACGTGATTTGGTTCTCTCAGTTTTCATTGTGCAATGCAGACTAGGGCTTTCAGAGCGAATTTCAATGTTTGAATTTGAAAAATATATATGAATTCGACAACCAAGCTGCCAGTCGAGTGTAGATAAAAAACAAACAAAAATAACAAAAAACATTATTGTTATGAGGGGAACTGAAACACATCATTGGTTCTTGCACCTTTTTCGTGATATTGTAAAATTGTGCTTTGGTTTGCAAATCAGGATACATTTTTATGACTTTCTTCATGTGAGATTTTATTCTTCAAAAGCACTCGAGAAATATCTCATGAAACTAGATTTGGTTGCAAAGTAAGACAAAGCATGCTATTCTTACCCTGAGACAGTGCATTTGAAAACAAATTCATGAAAAGTTAAAGATATGACTCTTAGA